>JBAGKK010022266.1:0-11398 GCA_037177015.1 Euceroptres primus | reverse complement strand
CGTGTCAGAAATCAAACAGAAATAGTTCATACGGCCCTGACTTGTTTACGTTTAGCGTCACTCGCTTTAGTGCCAAGGCCATTGATGCAACCCCCGAAGCCGGCACAAAACCGAGCGTTCAGTGTATTTATGAATTATTACACATAAAGCATGCCCAAAACACTGAAGACGAAGTGATGCGAGCGCACGGAATTCAACGCGTAGATTACTGCGTCACGATTACGCACTTTGTTGCTACGCTACTTGCGCGACACCGCTGAGCTCCGAGTTCAGCTTTCCTCGTCCCCTTGGACCCCTCGCCACCAAACTAACATACACTCATTCATAAACTAATTCTTCGTAGGCCTATCCGGAGCGGCTTTCAACAGCGATTTCAGTGTATTTAAAAACTTTTTTAACATGTAAAATAAATATTTTTTAAATTATACAGTCAGAATTACAAGCAGTTGCTTAAATGCTATTAAAATCTGAAGAACAAAAAAATAAAATATAAGTGTAATCCCCATTTTAAATAAAGTTTCCGGGTTTTTCCCGATAAAATAAAATTCCTAGTTTTTTCCCGGTAAAATAAAATTCCAGATTTTTTCCCAATTTCCCGGTCCGCTAGGCACCCTGTTAATATATAAGATTAAGATAAGGTACACTCGACTCCCACAGAGTGGCCGACCATAGAGCGGCCGGCTTTACGGCTGTTCACGTTTGACTGGTTGTCTCCCCCCTTGAGCGTCCCTTGGACGGCCTACACTGAAGCTCATCGCTCGGGCAGTCAGAGCCGCCAGAAATTGTTTACATCGCGACTCTCTGCGTATTTACTTTTGTAAGTTCAAAGACTATATATGCGGTCCTGAGTGCTCGCTCGTTGCTTTAAATCCTGTTTAAACTGGATTTTAATAGCATCCACGAAGTGGCCGTCTACCCCCGAGGCCGGCCATTCTGTGGGAGACGAGTGTACTTATTCAAATGACTTAATTTTAATTTATTTTTTATTTACCTGCCTATATTTGGCAATTAATTTTCCCTGGGGATCCCATATAGTAGCAGTATTGTACAATTTATCGCCATCTTTTTCAGTAATCGTGCCACCAATTACATAAACTTCATTCTTTTTAGCAGCTTCTGATAATGCATTGCAGGTTTCACCATTGGGAATCGTTTCAGCATATTGTGAAAAATGTGCTAAACATTAGCAGATAAATTGTTAGTATCAAATATTAAAGTGAATCATTAACTTTAGTTTCTCCAAAAATTAAAATATTAAAATTCTAAATTCAATATTTTTAATTTATAGGAATCTAGTTAGCAAAATAGAAATACAATTTACTAGGATTTTTGAATCAGAAAGTTAATATGGCAATAAGAAAGAAAATGAAAAGGGTTCATACCTGTTCCATACGGTGAACTGAAACATTCTGGCAAAGTGACAATATCAGCTCCCCTTTTTTTCGCTCGTTCAATAAACGAAACTGCTCGTGATATATTTTCAGTCTTATCATCACCCACTGAAAGTTGAACTAATGCTAAACGTAACTCTGAAATAAATTATAATTCATTTAATATGCTAGAATTTAAAAAAACATTGATTGATTAAATTAGCCATTTTTTTGAAAACTGGTTTCGTATTTACCACTTTTGTTAAGCTTGCTACATTTGTATTTAAAAAAATAACTTGTTAATTTATTAATCAGGTTGGTCAAAAAATATTGGACCGTTTAGAACTTTTCAAGATATATTTAGGAAATAATTTCGATATTGAAAAATATATAAATAAAAAAATCGTCGACAAGTATTCTAATCAAATTTAAACTCGAATTAATGCGCAAGTGCAAGGTCATACGTACTTAATAGTTTGCTCTTCATTTTCATTAACAAAACCACAAAAAAATGAGTGTATTGGCATATTTGGGCATAGCCAAAACTATCAGTAAGTTCAATTCTGTTTCCTCAGTACTTTTTACTCCCTAGGGAGTAAAAATTGACGTCATATATGAATAATGAAAAATTATACATCTGTAAGCTCACATTTTGCAATAATCAGCCCCTCACCGTAAAAACTCTTAGGAAATTTTGTTTGCCTATTGATACAGAAATTTCCGTAACACTGGACTATTCCCACAGGAATTTTTCCGAGACAATAGACTATTGTTACGGAAATTTCTGTAACAATAAGTTAGTCTTACGGAAATTTTTCGTGACAATCTATTATTGCTACGGAAATTTCCGTAACAATAAGTTAATCTTACGGAAAATTTTCCGTGACAATAAACTATTACTACGGAAATTTCCGTAACAATAAGTCATTCCCACGGAAATATTTCCTTGACGATAGACTATTGTTACGGAAATTTCACTAACAATAAGTTATTCTTACGGAAATTTTTTCGTGAAAATAGGCTATTGTTACGGAAACCGTAACAATAGGTTATTGTTACATAAATTTCCGTAACAATAAGTTATTCTTGTGGAAATTTTTCCGTGACAGTAGGCCATTGTTACATAAATTTCCGTAACAATAAGTTATTCTTACGGAAACTTTTCCGTGACAATAGCCTATTGTTACGGAAATTTCCGTACTAATAGGTCATCCCCACGGAAATGTTTCCTTGACAATAGAATATTGCTACGAAAATTTCCGTAACAATAAGTTATTCCGGAAATTATACCGTGATAATAGGTTTCAAAATCAAATGTGGGCAGAAATCATGCATTTGTTACAAAAAATATCGTATGCGCCAAGGGGGAGAGGGACTTTTTCGACTTATGTACGTTTTCAGTACTCGTCGAAAAAGTCCCGCTTCTCCCCCTAGGTGCATAATATACTATTTCAATTAGCCGAAAACACAAAAGCTAACATTATAAATATCTTATTGCATATTATAGTTTAATGAGTTCAATAAAGTATTTTAAATAATTATTTTTGAATTCCTCAGAAGCACCTTCACCCCAGTTTAATTTTATATTTCGACTATTATTGCTATTATTGTTTATAAATTGTCAGTAAAGTGATATCAAGTTTTACTTTAAAAATACATGTAGTCTGAAATATACTTCATTTTTCATCGTACTTTCGGTCATCACGTTCTCTAATTCTTCAACGTAATCAAGATGTTTCGGTAAGCATTCTGGGCACGATTTCAACCAATTTTTAAACTTCATAAGGCTGTCAAAAGCCTCTGACGTCGTTATTTCCATCGGTTCAGGATTTTCAAAAACAGCTTGGCTTTTTTCGATTTCAGTTGTAATTTTAGGCACCCATCTACCATTTGTGATAAAGTTTACATCACTGTCTGATAATGGCTCCCAACCACAATCGGTATCACTTTGTTCGTTATTTTCAACGCATTCGATTTCAGTTGTAATTTTAGGCACCCATCTACCATTTGTAACAAAGTTTATATCACTGTCTGGTAATGGCTCCCAACCACAATCGGTATTACTTTGTTCGCTATTTTCAACGCATTCGATTTCAGTTGTAATTTTAGGCACCCATCTACCATTTGTGACAAAGTTTACATCACTGTCTGATAAAGGCTCCCAACCGCAATCGGTATTACTTTGTTCGTTAATTTCAACGCATTCGATTTCAGTTGTAGTTTTAGGCACCCATCTAACATTTGTGACAAAGTTTACATCACTGTCTGATAATAGCTCCCAACCACAATCGGTATCACTTTGTTCGCTATTTTCAACGCATTCGATTTCAGTTGTAATTTTAGGCACCCATCTACTATTTGTAACAAAGTTTTCATCACTGTCTGATAATGGCTCCCAACCGCAATTGGTATCACTTTGTTCGCTATTTTCAAACCATTTCAGAAGGAATTCTCTTGATTCTTCCACAGAATAATCTGGTCCCGCCAACAGTTCAGAAATTTTATCGCTAATTCCATAAGGAAAACTTATCAAATCAGTTGGGGATTCCAGTTCGTCGACTTTTGGTTGAATATATAGAGGATCCTGAATGTTATCGGGAACTGGAACACTGTTAGGACACAACTCTGGAACACTCTTAAGCGACAATAAGTCGCCTAAGAGCGGTTTCCATGCTTTTTGAAGAGTAGATGATGTCACATCTTTCCATGCAAAGTTGAGCCTGCCAAAGCAATCCCGAAGGTTCAATTCTTTTAAAAACTTAGTAGCTTCTGATTTCTTACTGAACAATAGGCGTCTTAACAAATTTTTCTTGAATAGTTTTTTTGTCGTTGTGATTATTCCTTGACGCATGGGTTGAATCAACGCCGTCACGTTGGGAAACAAATACACAACTTCAAAGTTTCCGTGTACCGTGTTTAGTTCATCCAAACTCGGACGGGATGGAGCATTATCCAGGAGTAAAACAACCTTCCCCTTTCTTCTAGTTCTTTGATATTCTAAAACTCGCGGAATAAACACATTCTTGAACCTGAAAAAATTAATCGTTGTTTAAGGATGTTCCAAGGTAGGGTTGCCAGGACTGGCTCGGTTTTCTTACTCACTCTCATAGAATGTGACGTCACGTACTTGAGAGTGAGTGAGATGATTGGCTGGCCCTGGCAACCCTATTCCAAGGGTACACATAACCTCAAAATTTAATGATTTATGAAATGGTTATATAAATTACCATAACATAAATATATCTGTGTCCATCCATGCATTGTTCTGGTATGTGTAGATGACACCGAGACTTTTTAAGTTTTTTAAGCGTTGATCTTCTAAGTTTTTGGTTATTAGATTTCTCAGACATTCTGGAGTTTTAGATTTTCCAATTGTCAACAGTGGAATTCGATGACTTCCAGTGGCATTGGCACAAAATAAAGCTGTCACATGATCTTCGTATTCTTTTCTTCTCGAGGCTTCTAGTTCTTCTTTATACAGAGCAAGAGTGCACGCCGTCAATAGTCGCCATGCAATTCCTGTTACGTCTGCATTGTAAATGTTGTCTAAACTCAAATTTTCGGATTCAATTTTTGCTTTAAAAATTTCCGAGAATTTTGCAGCAGCTACAGAATCGTTGAGCAATGTCTCTCCTTTCATTTGAATATTCCGAATACCGTTCCGTTTCTTGAACCTGTCGAACCAACCTTCGCTTGCCTATAAGAATAAAATTTTTTGAAATTATATATTTTTTCTATAACATATGCGTATCGTATACTTAATTGAATATATAATTCAAGGGCATGTGGTACTTTGGCAAAAAAATTTTTCATTAATTGCATCGATTTTTAGTTTATCCGACTTAATATCCAAAATAAAAATAATTTTGCCTGGAAATTTTGGGAAACGGTGGAAATAATGAAAACACACGTCTATTGGGTCTCCTTTTTTCGGATAATTAAGAAAAGTGTAGACCTTGCTAAAATCGATAGAACCACACTGTAAAAAATTAAAACGAGATTCACGAGCGTTTGTAAAAATGGTAAAATCGCAATCGTTTTTTAAAATCCAATATACGATATGTAAAATGCCAGAATGTAAATATGTAATACACTTATCTCGCGTAAACTGGCCGCTTATTCAATGGCCGGCTTCACGGTTGTTCACGCTTGACTGCTTCTGTCTCCCCCTGTTGTGATCCCAATTCGTCTGCTGTACTTAATTAGTTAAAACTATTCTATCCTCCTAGAGGATGCAACTACACTGATCTTTGTCAAAGATTTGATTTTTTAACTATTCAAGAAAGACATCTAATCTTATCATTCGGGTTCGCAATTAAGATAATTAGAGAAACCATTGAATGCCCCGAACTTCTGAATGTTTTCTTTCAGGATTCCACGCAGAAACTCACGAGCGACAGAACCGCTGTACTTAAAAACTGTAACAAATCCAGCTCTCTATTACTCTACCATGATAAAACTATGTAGAAATTTCAACAAAAGATGCGAAAATCTCGGCTAGAATCTAGACATTTATACGACACCACTAAAACTCTGTTAATATCGATTCAGCAATATTATATCACAAGATGAAAAGACATTAGATCAAAATTGTATAATAATGCCACTTAGACTTAATCTAGACTTAATCTATTATGCAATAACATGAAAGCTGATGTACAGTAACAATCCTATAATTGGTGTATGGGGTCATCCACAAAATACGTGATACTGTATTCACGAAAATATCACGGTTTATCACGCGGTGGGTCAAAACCCTTTATCACGTGATATAGACCGTCTTTAATAAAATCATAAAACGGATTATTTCTATACATTTATCTCTTACTTTATATATAAATTTCAAATAGCGCGGGGTTTTAGAGTTTTACTTCTTGCCTTTGGCGACACAGCCTTTAATAAGCTCACTTCAACTTTCTATTGGATGATACTGGACAATTTCTAGGTTATATGCTTATGATCAGTGGGTGTTTCCCTATAATATGTAAAGAGGAAAGTCAAAGATTTCATAAAGATTTCTGATAAAATTGAAATATTAATCAGGTAAGTACTATTTGAACATTACTCTATAATAGACAAATAAATAGCATAATTCTGAAAGAATCTTGCATATTGTTTCTTTAATGTGTACACGTGAATACTCGAATATCATTATGCGACAATAAAAAAATGAAATGAAAACTAATGATTAAAAATTCAAATTTTTTAATTCTCGCACAAAAATATATAGAGTGACTTCTTTCTTTTTCAAATATTGTAGACTATCTAAGTCATTTAATGACATAACCTCATTACTTTCTTTGGTTTTTATTTACTACCCTTTTTATAACTTACAATTTCGAATACTCGAATATCATTATGTGTCAATAAAAAGAATTAAATGTAAACGAATGATAAAAACTCAAATATTTTACCTCTCGCACAAAAATAAATAGAGTGACTTCTTTGTTTTTCAAATTTTGTAGACTATCTAAGTCATTTAATGACATAACCTCATTACTTCACTTTTGTTTTTATTATTTTACTACCCTTTTTGTAACTTATCTGCATTATTATTATTTTGGAGACATATTGAATTGACAGAGATGACTCCCTCGAAGTTTGATTTTTAAATTTCTCCCTGATCGGTTTTTACCACCTCCGTTGCCAATAGCACAAAGAAATGAAAAAGAAAGAAAACTTCATGTGGATGAAGAAAATGGAAAATATCCATGTTTTTGCTTTACAATCAATGCGCGATACAGTCTACAAAGAAAAATTTAAACAGTTTGTAGAAGTTCCATATGATATTACATGTCCATGTATTAAATGTGAAGTCCACAAGAAAATATGTTCAAAATGTGGTGTCTACCTTGCATCTTTGACTAAATTAAAAATGCATCAAAAAACATGTGGTGTATCAACTTCTATTCCAAAAATACGGCCTACCAGAGTAGCTGCAATCCGCCAAAGAGAACTACTAGCTATTGTTATGAAATATGAGAATCAAGAAGAAGCGGAATGGTTGGACGAGGATATGGTTGATAAAGATGTTTTGGATCTTAACAATTCAAGTTCACTAAAAACAGAAAACGCTCCTCTGATAACAATTGAAAGGCACCTAGACAATCCATGGAGCAAGTTACTTCGACGAATATATCGATATTAACCAAAAAGAATATATGCATGAAACAAGATTATATTAGAACAAGAAACCAAATACTGTTACTTTAAAAAAGTTATTCTATACCTAAGTTACAAATATACTTTTAGAAATGTGATTAGAATGTATTTTACTTTGCTCATAAATCTTCTTCTTGAAAACTGTGGGATACAATTAAAAAGTTAATCAAAATTTTCATTATTTTTTTAATGTTAAGAGCGGGGGAGGGTACAGTTTATCACGTATTTTTCAAGGGGGGCCTATGAAATATCACGGCCTATCATGATGGGGGGAGGGGGTCAAAAATGTCCATAAAATGTATCACGTATTTTGTGGATGACCCCTATACTGTTGGATTGACAAAATAAACTCAAATTACAAATTACAAAACCAATACCGCTAAATTGGGTCGAATTTGAAATAACTACACTTGAGTTTAAGTTTTTACACCAAACTGTTTATTTTAGAATATTTGAAATTCACTCTATTATCAACACTATGTACATTTTAAATCGCTGTACATTTTTAAAATTAGCCGAAGTGCATTATCTTCCCGAAAGATAATGTTACAGTTTATACTTCAAGACTTAATATGAACAAAACTTGATTTAAAATTCTTGACGTTTTTATTTCAAATTGTAAGTGCCAAAATCCGTCGTAATCTCTCTCAATTTTCGCTCTGTAAGCTGTTATATAGTTAAGAACTGGGAGGGGATTCTTCCTTTTCTCCTTCGCTTTCAGCCAATAATAATGCTGACGTCATGGAATCTTACAAGCTTTCAACCAATCCTAGTAAAGGGCATTTTGCTCCACCCACCTGATGTAAGTCACTCATTTACGAATTCGATGATTCATACTTATAAACAAGAAAAGTTCAAAGTCCACAGTTTTACGACTTGTTTATCCGCCTCGCTGGCACCAAAACTCATTTATGATACTAAAAATAGTATCATGAGGCATAATTTAACCCTAAACATGACGATGATCTAATTCCCTCATACTTTAGTGCGTAGATACAAAAACTTAATGCGTATATCTAAAATCTAGTGCGTAGTTTATAACTCAATGCGTCAATTATAATTTGATGCGCAGTTAAGCTTCCTATAATATTTCTAATAGGATAAAGAGAAAGATTTTCGTGTTATACTAAATAACGATAGGTAAAACCCATCCATTCTGTATTTTGCAATTGTTCGATTGTTTTGGTTATTTCATATTTCAAATCGTATTCTAAGCATTTTTCCGCACTCACCAGAGGTCCTCAATGTCGCTTTTACTTGTACACTCGGATTAACACCCCCCCCCCCCCTGAGCGTACCTTGACGCTCTACACTGAAGACCATCGCTCGAACAGTCAGGGCCGCCAGAAGTTGTTTATATTGCGACTCTCTGGGCATATACTTTGTACGTTCAGAGACTATATATGCGGTCCTGAGTGTTGACATAAGAGTGCTCGCTCGCCGCTTTAAGTCCGGTTCAAACTGAATTTTAATAGCGCCCACTAACTGGCGGTCTACTCCCGAGGACGGCCAGTTTACACGAGATGCGTGTATTATTATAAAATGTAATATTATATTACATATAATATAAAATGTAATATTTTATTATATTGTTTTAATGTAATATTATTCCAAAATAGTGTAAAATCTCAAGAAAGTGGAAAATTAATACAAAAATTTATTTCAAGTTGAATTTAATTATATTTTTCCTTAATTAAATACATAAATACATAGAAATGTATTATTTATTTCTTAAATTAAAATAAAAATCTACATATTTTTTAAAAATTGTATGGACACTGGAAATTAAATATTTTAAAGTGAAAAATTTTCTAGGGTTATGTGGAGTGACTTCAGTTTTTTTTAAAAATTTAATTTGTCTACAATTTTTAAGAATTTTAATGTCGGGTTTTGTTAACAATGTCTATTTATCAATACTTTTTTTAAAAATGCCCTTTAAATATCCCACCAAATGGTATTTGGGGGAAGAGGACCAGAAAAAACAAAGAAACAATAGAAGTCGCAGTTGGTCGCAGCTAGCTAAGAAGAAACTAACGTTTATAGCGTTATCAGTTTTCACCAGGGCTACTGCGAGAAGAAAAAGAAGATCTGATATGAAATGGTGGAGATCCGACAGTACCTATGAATTTTTAAGAATATGTTCGTGCACTCTGGATAGTGATACAGTGCCAGTCTATTGCGTCACAAGTGTATTTGTTATTTTAAAGAAAGTTGGTGTATGTTGAAAACTACAGTCAGATCTTTACTATTTCAACTTGTACCATTTCAAGTTTCCCTTATCTGTTGCCCCCACACTAGTCGCTACGCTATGGTAGTTTAACACTTGCGTAGATAGTTTACACGCACGCATGTATATACGTGATGCGCAAATGCCTACTATGCAACTTCAATTTCCCTCCGAGCGATCTGTATTATTGCAATACTCCCCCCGAAATCTGGAAATGGTACAGGTTCGACTGTACTCATTTCTGTAATAAAATATTTTCCATCCAATTTCATTAATTTACAATTATTAAGTAGAAAAACGATGAAAGTACGTCAAATTAATTTTTTGAATCTACCCTGTAATACTGCCAAATGTTAGGAAAAATTACGGCATGCTGGAATATCATACACAGTCGGATCTCCACCATTTCATAATTTCGGCGGTAGTATGAAAAGATGGAGATACTCAGCGACGTAAATGGAAGTTGCGCAGCAGGAATTTACGCACACATGTATGTATCTATGTGTGAGTTTAAACTAACCGTAAACTCTTTCTCGAGAGTAGAAGCAAACGATCGTGACTGATTGCGGGGAAAATGAAATGGTGGAGATCCGACTGCACTTAATTTTCGAGAATTACCAAAACCTGTAAATTCACACTACAGTCGAACCTGTACCACTTCAAGTTGTACCATTTCAAGTTCCCCGCAACCAGTCTTATCGTTTGCCCCTACTCTCGAGAAGGCGTTTGCGCACATAGTTTGCACGCACACATGTATACATACGTGTATGCGCAAATATCTACTACGCAACTTAAATTTCCCCTCCGAGCGACCTGTATCATTTCAAAATCCTGCCTGAAATCTTGAAATAGTACAGGTCCCACTGTACCTTGATAATTTACAACACCGAGTAGAAGGATTGTAAAATTTCATGGAAGTTTCTGAAAGTTTCATCAAATCATGTAAAATGAAACATTCAATGTTTCAATTCTAGAGAAGGGCCGCTGACTGTGTTTTCCACTATACCGTATAGAGATGGGACTGACAGCGGTCTGACTGTCATTTATCGGTCACGTGTTGTAAATGGGTAACACTCAAAATATGATGAAATAACTAATTGAAAGTTGTTATACGTGTCGCGAGAGAGCGTTAGCATTTTTTAAATACTATCGTTTTTTGTCGAAGTTTTGCTTGCAGTTTTCTAGTTTGGTGCAAGAAGCACGTTCAAACTTGCATTTTACCAGGGTCAGTGAAAGCGGAAGGGCCTAAGTGCTTGCAGATGTGGACGAGCAACGAGGCTCGCCAGACGCTCTTGCTCTCACCGTCTCTCGTTCCGCTCTCCGCTCTAATGGCTTACGGTACTATGCAAGGTGAAGCCTAGTCCAAGTTTCCCTTATTATAAAAAAAACCTTCTAGAAGCTTCTAGCAAGGCCTAGCATCTTAGGAGAAGAGTACAGTTAGTCGCGGCCCAGATAACAATTCGTGCGCGCACGAAATGCTTGCAAGAATGCACCTATCCTGCCAGCACTTTCTGAGGGCGCACTTAGTGCGCGCGCAATGCGTCCCCAATGTCAGCCTGCGCACAGACACACAAGTGCGTGCACTATTAATGCATTTTGAAATCTGCTGAAGTAAATATAAATTAATAATTATTAGCTA
>JBAGKK010022255.1:0-11398 GCA_037177015.1 Euceroptres primus | reverse complement strand
AACTCGCTTCTGAAGAGTCGCTTGGCAGGCATACCGCAATGTACATGTGAATGCATTATACACACACATTGCATATGAACGGCTACATACATAAACAGTAAACAAGAAGTCGTTTCCCTCTATCACCCACACAAATGTCACTTCCCACCATTTAATCACATATTAACACTTCTCCTCCGTTCCTTCTCAATCTAGAAACCCAATGAGAACTCAGAATATTCCCTACTCCTAAAATGCGCATCTTCATCGTGGTTTCAACCACTAAAATTTTGCTACTTAAGTGAAACGTCACACTTCCCAATCCAATAGAAATTAATCTTTTCCTACTCTTAAATAACCCTATACTTTCCGTATTTATTTAAAGTCAATGAAATAAGACATTCCCTACTTTTATAATTCCTATTTCTTCTAACATCCACATCGATATCATTTCCCACCATTTATTGCCACTCCTGCTGACCTCAAATTTCGACTATAAAAACCCGTGCATCTCTAGCAGAAGTGTCTCTTCGTTTCGTACTGTTTAAGTAAGAACTCACCTAAGTTCTTAGAACACGGGAGTCCCGTCATTCTCTTCGATTAACACTTAGCTATCCTTGCATAAAAAAAAACGGTAATAAAAGGCGTTTCCACCGAGTCAGAGTTTCTCACCACCAACAGTTAGGTGAATCGTTCTAAACCCCGTAAAATAATGTAAAGTAGTGGAAGTGAATTGACGTATTAAATATTTTTTGTAACCTTTAAAACAAAGATAATTTTGGGAACTGTGTCATCGGAAATAGAACGTTAATACGAGCTCTTCAGCGTAAACTGAACTCCGAACCAACCTCACGCAAGTATAAGTTAATTATAAAATATAATCATGATACCACCTACTCCAATTTTACCATACTTCTTTCTACTCAATTCCTCGAAAGCTATGCCATAACGGATCCCATAGATCCGACGAAGCAACGTCCCCACAAAAATAAATTATAACAAGCCTTACCAACTTTTTTTTAAAAAAAGCAACATCTCCGAAGTGTAATAATTATCTCATCCACGCGTCACGATCTCGCCGAATAGACGGAAGGCTGCGTTCAGCAAGTGCCACCTTCAGTGACACTCATTGCGCTTTCGACTTTAACATTCTTTTAAACAAGCCTATTCCAAAATACCCTCAATATTTTGACTGCGAAACGTAACACATCGTGTAATATAAAATTCTTATTTTAGTCCACAAGTTGTCTTATTTGTCCATAAGTTGCGTTAAGTCACGTTTACAGGTTGTTACTCTTGGACCATTGCCGACATTCTGCCCAAGTAATATTGCGATTCCTTGTGCTCCTCCATTTTCATAAACTTTTTGAAGTTGTTCCAAAGAAATTTCTGTTGTCGCTAACTTCATAATCATACCAGCAGAGATTCCTACACCTTTAGACATTTCTCCAAGTTCTCCTTTCCTTGATTGTAAAATTTGTAAAGTATTTTTTATGTTGCTGGTTTCTAGAGCTTTCTTTTGTTTGAGTCTGAACGAATGTACCGTTATAGCTTTGTTCAGCAAGTCTTCAAGAGTAATATTTATTTCTTCATGAAGTGCAAGACGCTCCAAAATTACAACATCAACGAAAACATTATGACTTCCATCCTGTAATCCTAGAAAATCTTCCGCTAAAATAACCTGTTTAAAACTTTTTTAAAAGGTTTTCTTTCTCGCAATTTTTCTTTCAAAATATTTAAAGTGTCTGCAAATCCGTAAACAATAGACATAAAATAACCCAACATGTTTAATTCTTTTACTAGTCTTGAGATTCTAGGGAAGTCAAAAAAGAACCGATATAACGGTTGGACTTATTGTCTTCAAAAGTGTTATAAAATCTGCCACAGCAGTTCTCGGTTATAAGAGACGCAGATTCGGAAATTTTTCGACTAGGTAGAATATAGGCATTAAATTCATTGCTAATTTTGTTATTGAACAGACTAAAACGATCCCTCAGACCAGCCAAATTAGATTTGTTACGCCACCTTCTTTGAGCACCGATCTTAAGATTCGAGAATTAAAAAACCTTACTGAATTTTCCTAGCTTTTCGAATCCTTGCTTAACCGTGCTGAAGCCAATCTGAAATTGATTCAGGAAAGGAAACAAAATTCTTCACAGCCTTCTACTTCCAAAAACTAATTATTAGACAGGTATAAAGGTTTTCTATTTTTGTTAGCATTAATCAGAATAATTTCAAATGCCTAAGGTTAATAGCAATAGCAACTAGGATCAATCCATAAAGCAGAAAGTTCAACCTGAAAATTGATTCAGAATTGAAATCAAGAATTTCGCGCGGTATTTCACAAGAAAATCAACAAACTCTTTTGAAGATTTATTGCTAAATCTTAACCCTCCTTTAAATCAAGCCAAAAAACTAATTAGTTCTTACATGAACTCTACGGAGACCGAAAGAAATTCATAGTCGTAACCGTGAGTCCAGAAATAGAATCTAAAATTAAGATAGCATCATAAATACTTTATTTTAATTGCATACGACCTTGTCTACTCCGAGGAATGACTCGCGTCAACGGAAAATCTCGCGAGAAATAGGACGCTCACCGTAGAAAATAAACAGAGTACGTCCCTCGTGTATTATCAAGGTGTTAGAAATACCGGCTAAGGAAGTTTAATATAGCAAAATTCTGATAGAATTTCTCTCTCTCTCTCTCTCTCTCTCTCTCTCTCTCTGTGTGTGTGTGTGTGTGTGGATAAAACGTTGAGTAATTGACTTTCTTGTTCCACGGGAAGTGTCAGAATTATTATTCTTCTTTCCATAGGAGGAGAAAGCGAGAAGAATTCAGATTGGAATTCCACCAATTTGAATTCTTCCACAATTCGTTCACGCTGAATCCTTGCAATTTATTGTTTCTCTGATTCGTGTAGTGCTCGAAGTTTTCTACTCCTATGTTCTGTTTGGGGAATCCTACGGCCACCAGACCACTCTGTAAAAAGCGGAAGCGTTCAAAGAAGAAAAATCATAACGTCACTATGATCCCCGCACACTCTGTACTCTATAGATCCTTAGCATTTTCGGTCAAGAAAGTGGTTCCCGTATACGCAGTGAAACCAACTTTAAGACCTGCACCCGTTGTGTAAAATTTATGACCTATCCAGGTAATAGATCTAGAAATAGAGTAGGTTCTTGCCCAAAGAAGGGCTTTTAGGGAAGAGAATCACCTCTTGCGTCGGAATAATTCACCCGTGGTGGCCGAAGTAGTTCAACTAGATAGTTCGAATAACGGTCCCTCGGACGACGAGACCACCACTGGTCCAAATTACGATTCAGAAATTGGCAAAGGACATTCCTCAGGTGAAGAAACTGATATTTTGGTTGTTAATAGTGATATTGAAATTTTGGATCAGGAATAAAAATTATTTTCTCTTACAAGCTGTAGAATCAAAGTCAGTGTCAGAAACAAAAAAATTTCCCTTGCTACTTCTAGCAGGAATATTCCGTGGTGGCGAATATCCATGCTCCCACTAATAAACGAGTCCATTTTTCCTACCAACTTCCAGTGTTTCGCACACAATACTTGTCGACTCAAATTTGTTCGTGAGAGAAATCGTGTTACACACGGATCCCGACTGTCCTGAAAATTTCGTAAACAGATCAGAGATTTTGCGGTCTGCAGATATCGAACATGTAGCTCTCGAAAATAACGAAATAATTATTATAGGGTTCATTGACATGGTTATTCATGGTCAAAACATTAGATTCAGGGTCGTTTCGTTAGACACTGAACTAATAATAAGTGGAGTCCGTGATCTTCGCGATGAACAACGGGGACGGATCCGTTCACAACCCCGGTCCCATGAATTCTGGTGGAGTTCCGAATCCAAACACAGGTTCAGAAGCAGATTGACAGCGGAATCATCGGTCCCTCGAACTCACTCTATAACTCATCGTTGCTAATCGTCCCAAAGAAGCTTGATGCTTTCGGGGGCAAAAAGTGGCGAGTGGTCATTGACTACTGAGCCCTTAACGAGAAAGTAATTGGAGATGCGTACCCGCTGCCGCACATCAGCGCCATCTTTGATAGGCTTGGTAATGCTCGATACTTCACAGTTTTCGACTTAGCAAGTGGTTTCCATCAAGTAGAAACACACTTTGACGATCAGTACAAAACGGCATTTTCTTCTCGTAGAGAACACCATGAATATTGGTGCATGTCTATGGGCATTAAGAACTCTCCGCCCACTTTTCAGCGACTCTTAAATGGCGTCTTGTCTTCTAAGCTCGATACCGAGGCTTTTGTCTACCTAGGCGATATAATAATCTATTCAAAAACCCTCGAGGAACACGACGTTCGAGCTAGACGACTGTTCACTCGCCTCAGAGAAGCTAACTTAAAGCTTCAACCCGATAAGTGTGATTTCCTAAGGACCGAAGTAGCCTACTCAGTAGTAGGCTCCTATCAAGTAGCCTACACTTGATATGAGTTGATGGAGTGAGACCAAATCCTGCCAAAGTCTCGGTAATTAGGAATTTTCCTCGCCCTACCACTGTCAAGGCCATTCGGCAATTGGATTACTACCGAACGTAGTATCTTACTACCGACTCACGGGTTACTACCGAAGGTTCATAAAGAACTATGCTAAGTTATCCACTCCCTTTACAAAACTTTTGAAGAAAGATGCTGTGTGGGAATGGGGAACCGAACAGAGGAGGAGTTTTCGTAAACTCCGGAAGTATCTCTGTAGTGAACCTCTACTGCAATTCCAAGTCTTTGAAAAGGTTTTCAAGCTGACGACTGATGCCTCCGAACAAGCGGTCGGAGCTATTCTGACACAAAAGAAAGTTGGAATGGACATGTCCACTGCATATTTCTCGAAGGTTATGAATGCTTGCGAACAAAAGTATCCTAAGTGCATCCCCAAAAAAGTGCCCCCGCGAGTGTCCCCCACGGGTGCACCCACCGAACCCTTGGTTTCTCTCATTGCAGAACACTTACACGGACGTTTATGTGGATGGTACATGTAGCTACAATGAAAATGGAGAATCAAGAGTCGGAATAGGTGTTCGGTTTGGCCCAGATCATCCCCTAAATGTTTCGCGACCCTCAAGGGGTCGATAAAACCAACAACGCCGCGGAAATTAATCGACCATACTATACCTTTTATCGATTCACCATGCCCTTCTTCATCCCCTGAATCCCCAACAGAATCACACATCAAACCAATTATGACGTACACAGAAAAACCCAACATCACCCATCAATGGACTGAACCATTGACCTACCGACGAGACAATTATGCTCATTTCATTTCTGAGGACTGTGAACCCACAAATGCCATCGCTAAATTTCTTATGGCCACTGAACGCCTTGACCTTCAAGACATTTAGGAATACCAACCGAAAAAGGGACAACTCTTGGTTACTCCGCACGGCCGACACAAAACTTATTCGATTGTCGTTAAGAAACGCCCTTTCGTTGAGTAGTCATGCATTTTGAGGTTTTTCGAGACAAATTCGAGATTTTCTCGAAACATGATCAGATGAGATCAAAATTGAATGGAGATCTCGAATCTCAAATAAAAAAATTCGAGATCTCGAGAAGAGATTCTCGATTTTTTATTTGAGATTCTCTATCTCTGTTCAATATTGAACTCATCTGATCATTTTTCGAGGAAATCTCGAATTTGTTTTGAAAAGTCTCGAAATGCATCACTATCGATGAGGTTAACTGGAAAGATATAACCCAAGGGTTGAAGAGCCTCCGCGTTACTCTTGAACGTGACAAACAAGTCACTTTTCGCATGGAAAATTCAGGAGATTTGTTGGGTCCATTGCCCCAAAATAAAATGACGGAACTTGTATCAGGAATATTCTGTGGTGGCGATGTTACAATCACTCTCTGACACGAAAAAATTCTAAGTTCCTTCAGAAGAATTAAGATCCAAGATAATAGCCGAATACCAAGGCAGTCTAATCGGAGGCCACAAGGGTATAATAAAAACGTACCGACGCATTAGGGAGCGGTATACTTGGCCTGAGTTACGAGAGGATGTCACACAGTTCATTCGAGGCTGCAAAAGCTGCTTCGAACAGAAACTCGTAAGGATTCATACTCGTGAACCCATGCTGATCACTGACACCCCAGCCGAACTTATCCACAAGGTCTCTCTAGATACGGTTAGTAATTGCCAACAACGCCAGATGGAAACCGGCATATCTTACCAATGCAAAACAACCTCAGCAAGTGTTGCTTTTCCGTTTCTATTCCAAATATCAAAACAACTACAATTGTACATGCCTTCAAAACTACCTTGTTCTCGCAATATGGTGCCCCAAGGTGTATACTCATGGATCGTGGAGGAAGTTTCATTAGCGGTGTGATGAGAAAACTCGAAAAGCTATTCCACGTCAAACAACTAACGACCTGGTTATCGACCCCAAATTAATGGATCGCTTGAAAGAAGTCATAACGTGTTGACTGATTACATCAAACACTATGCAAATGATTACGATGACTGGGATAGGCTATTGCCCTTCGCTATGTTTGCATACAATACATTAGTGCACGAGGCGACTAATTTCACGTCCTACAGCTAGTTTTTCGTCGACTAGCCAGAACACCCAGTTCTTTCCCGCAGGGTCTGGAGTTAGAAACATACGGGTCATATCTGCGAGACCTGATAGTTCGATTAACTGAAATCCAGAAGATCGCCGCGAAAAACTTCATAGCAGCGAAACACCGTTCAAAAGAACACTACAATAAAAAAGTTTGACCATCGAACGCGAAAATTGGGGATTACATCTTTGTCCACAAAGAAGTGAGAACCAATAAATTCGATAAAAGGGCCACTGGACCTTATACCGTGGTCGGCTTCACCGAAAAGAATAACGTGACTTCAGAAGATGAAAACGAAGACCGATTTTCAAAGCATAACAATAAACTCATGGTCGCACAGTGCTGAAGGAAACCATCTCCTTATTCAGAGGAAATATCGAAAACAAACACACGTCATATTCAGATAGACAAAAATTTCGCAAAGAAAATTTGAGTTTCAATTATAATAAATACGTGATCACGTTTTCCAAACAAAGAGAAACTTTTGTGACGTTTGTATTGTTTCGATCCTGTAGAGTAGTGAAGAAAGCCCTAACGCCATTCCTTTTCAGATTTTAAATTGAAAATGATGGGATATTGTTGAATACTACTATTGCTGCTCTTTTCCACCATCAACGGGGAGGCCAATGAGGAGTCCGGTGGGGCAGCCTACTAAATTACTCCCCTCCAAGCCAGCAGTGGTATTTATTACGAATACCAAGAGACCATGAGGCGAACCACCAGCATCAATGAGAAAAAGTCAGGAGGCTTATTCAGTGCCACAACCCAGAAGATCCAATCAAGGTCCAGCAATGAGCAATCTTGCTCGTGGACGTCCACCTATTCCTACTATTATAAACACAGCAGCAGCTTTGAGATCAACGACCTCGAGAATGGATCAGGAGATCTATTCTGTATCAGAAGTGAGCGAATCCATCCCGCGAACTTCAAGGACGATGTTGAGCACCTCTGCTCAATTCACCAACGCTGTTGCCATCACAAGCAAAGCTGTTCATGCTACTCCAACTCAGGGTGAACCCAATAATACTCCAGTCTTGAAAAGTTAGGAAAAACCCGCGTCGAAATTGTCTGCAAACCCGAAGGCTTCTATACCAACGCGAATTTTACAACCTATGTAACCTAGAGTAATTTTGATATAGAAAAGAGGAAAAAGGAATTTCGAAAAACAATGACGTTAAAAGTAAATTCAGAAGTGCCTGTGAAATTGAATCTTGCTAAGTTGCCAAAAGGTTATGAACTATTCTGAGAATTATTAATATTTAATTCAATTCTTAATTTCGCTGGTTCAATCGTGTTTTTGAACATTTTTGAACAAAACTAAAGAAAATTTCCTTACGTAAGATCAATTCAAGGAGTCGACTATTCCGGTATTTTTTCGTGTTCCAAAATATTACGGATATCCTAAAAGAAATTCTGACGATACCTTTATATTCCGAAATGGTCCCAAAATATTCTTGATCGTCCGAATATTCTCAAATATTTTGAAACACTCCGAAAATTACCACATATTTCCTAAGTATTCCTTGTATTCACAGATAATCCCAAATATTCTTTCAGAATATATTCCCCGCACGCGCAAACAGAGAGTGGTCAACAAATCAAGGTCAAGAATTGGTAATTGCACCCCAAATAGGAACTAGGACTCACTCATATCTTCTGTGGATTTTTGAGAGTACAGATTTCTTTTTTATTTAAGACTTCAATGACCGTAACAATTCCAAGTCGTAGTCCAAAAGTCTATGGAACCAAAGGTGCTACCTTTTCGCGTCCTCTTTTTTCTTTTAAATATCTTTCCCCTCGAGGACCCTTACATTTTTTTTTGGTGAAAACTCCACGAGTTGTCGAATCTATTTATTCATATTTAGAATTTGAAAGGAAATTGATCAGCACTGTCCACCAATATCCACCAGTTCATCACCCACTCGCCACTTTCCACCAAACTTACACAACACTTCCGCGCGGAACCATGCTAACAATGTCACACGAAACACGAAGAACTAATTGACGGAGGCAATGCTCGGTCCATTGCGACCACCACTTCGTCACTTTCACTTTATTAGCCTCAAGATCAAGAGCATAATGCAAGGGCCTAGACCTTGCATAAATTAACGCTCTTAATCCACGCGACGAAGGCACGTACGCGCGTAAGGTCAACGGTACGCCACTGGTCAGATTCTTGGAACTGTACGAAAAAACGAAAACGAAAACTTATCTGAAGATTTAAAAATTCCAGAGACAGAGACTAAGTTCAACAATGAAACTATTAATTGGGAAAGATTGGAATAAGTCCCTCTTTCTCCTAAATTTCTTATATCATTCAAATTTAGCATCAATATTGGAAAAACCTTAAATTATAAATTTTCAATACATTTCAAAATTACTTAGTATTTTTCCATTGTGTAATCGAAAATTCAGAATCATATTGATTTTTAAGGATGAATTTAATTATCGAAACTATTCGAAATGATAATTGTCTCCACATAATTTTTATAAAATGCAGAGCTTGAATTGAAACTTCGGAATCCAAATAAAATTTCGAAATTTAGATTGTGATTCCGTATGATAAGTTCCAATTCGACTTCCGTTTTAATTAAATATTAAGGCCCAAAAATCTTGCAAATTTTAGGATGAATTGAGGAAAATTGTAAAAAATTCAAAATTATAAAGTTAAATTAAAATTGCTACCATTATCAATGACTATTTAAGCTAGATTTTCCTGGTGTCTCAATGCTGAATAGTATCGAGGTTATAACCCTTAAAATTTTAGAAAAAAATTATGTCCAGACGTTAAGATTATTATTATAGAAAAACAAGAAACAAATTGTGAGAATTAAGTCACCCAAATTGTTTCCGCATCTTTTTGCAGAAATTTAATCAAAATGTTGGATCAAAGCTCAATTCAAGTATTTAATTTTGAATCACGTTCTATATGATGCATTCAAATTAAAATATTACCAGATCCGAAAATTTTGTCTAGAATTGTTATGAAAAATTTCCGAAATCATTATTTAAGTAACTGTTCCGTTTTAACAATAGACCAAATTCTCCGATTAAAAGAAAAATTTAGATTACAAAAAAGGAGCAAGGAAAAGTAAAAGAATTAGAAAGCTTTTAGTAGAGCTGTTAATTAAAATAACTCGCGATAAGTTCTTTTCATGGTTGTAAAATTATTGGAAATTGTAGTTAAATTTGGCAACCCTTAAAAATTGTTATCCCTAATTAATTTTCCTTTAGCGTGAATAAAAAATTTAGATTCGATCTACGTCCGAAATTTTTGAAAATAAGCCGTGCTGCAAAAAATTGCACACATTTCGCGGACCAATTTGCCTTCAAGTAGTTTCCTGATGAAAGTGTAGAAACTGAATCAGATTTCGGATTCCAAATAAAATATTGAAATTTGATTCAAATTCTGCATAATGAGCTTAGTTAATTCGTAAGCTAACTAATATTAAGATTTGAACACCATGAAATCATTTAAGGAAAAAGGATTATCAAATTAAAAACTATCCAAGACTTAAGGATTGCAATGAAGAACAAAATTACTGCTGCTACCAGTAACAAATTAAATTAGACTTTCCTAGTTTTCTCAAAAATATAGATGATTTCAAGGATACAAAATTTTAGAATTTAGTCGATTTTAATATCATTTAATTCATAAATTTTACTGTGTAATTCTTTATACAAAACTCAAATCAAAGAAAAATAGTTATTTTCGAATCTTGAGAAAATCTTAAAACTTTGAAAATGAAATTTGAAATTCTTTAGTTTTTTCTTGATGTCCGTTTTAATTTGAATTCTGTAATTATGATTCAAAATAACTTACATCATAGAATTAAGAATTAAAATATAGGCCCTAGAATGTTGAATAATTTTTAGCAGAATTATCAAATTTGAAAAATTATAATTCCAAAAGGTCTAATACAAGTAATTCATTGTTATAAATAGAAACAAAAAATTCTTGAAAATATAAGGGTAGTTCAAGAGGAATATTCCCTTCCCTCCCAGAGTAGCCGTGTAGGCAAATTGAGTATTGAAGTAGCAGGAATAATTATTACCTGAGAAAGTAGAAATGAGAAATGAAAAAGTAAATAAAAATTAAAATTAAAAAAATTAAAAGACCAACCAAAAATAAAAAATAAAAATAGAGGGCTCGCCCCTGGAATCTGCAGGGATTGAGGCTTGGTAGAGAATTTAAGCCAGGCTTATTGCAATTTATTTCTATGTGGGTCTTTAGCGGAGCGTATTAACCCTCCTAAGCATGTTTTGCAACAACTTAGTACTAGGTGGGTATTGATCCTGTAAACTAAAGAGAATTTTTAGGGAGTATAAAAAGAACAAAATAAAAAGTTAGAAAAGTATGTTTCGCTTAAATTACTAGTTGGGCAGATATTCGTGCTGTAGCGTGTTGGTGTAGGTAATTAGTGTGAGTCATCGGGGGTCCCGAATCAAACTGCTTGTTCCCTGCAATGTGTCCATTCGGAGCTCGTTATCCTCCTTTTCTATTTCCATGAGTTGGGAAGTGAGTTCATCTATGTTGGGGGAGGACGCACGATTGTTCAGAATACCAGACATGTTTTGATTTTTTTTTACAAAAATTTCAACCCACCATACGGCGATGAAAAGGCAGAAAATCGCGAAAAGTGAAAATTTGCTTCAAATTTGATTAAAATGACATTAAAATCAAGTTTTACGATTTTAAACCGATTTATAAACATTGAAAATACTTTCCTGGGGGTTTTTGAGGTCGCTGATCACGAATTTTAAGTCATTTTTTTCAAAAAACAACTCCTAGTCGGCGTAAGTGGA
>JBAGKK010022244.1:0-11399 GCA_037177015.1 Euceroptres primus | reverse complement strand
TTAATTACTCATGAAAAGTGACGAATAAACCATTTTGAATTAATTTCTGCGAAAAAAAGAATGAAAAATGTGCAAAATGTGAAAAATTATTTTGAAAAAATTAATTAATTTAAATAATTACTTATTTATTTATAAGAAATGTGTAACTGATCATTATTGATCATTCAGTGCATGATATTTTAATGCATTAATCAAAACATGATTGAAATTACATTTTTCAGTACGTTTGATTCACAAAAGACAGAGGGTCAACTTGGAGAGGTCATAAATTTTGACCCATTGAAGTTAGAACCACGTTTTTTTTAATTTTCTCAGAATTAAGTCCTCTTTTATTTATCCTTATGTACTTTTCACGTTAGGATTGCTGAAATAATTAAGATTTCATTTTTTTTCATTTCTTTTTTCATTTTTTGAGAAAAACAGTGAAGAAACACAAAGTTTCAAAAATTCATAACTCCGAAGTTTTTTTGTTTTTTTGTTTTTTTTTATTTTTGTTTTTTTCATTTGGTTTTTCATTTTTTGAGAAAAACAGTGAAGAAACACAAAGTTTCAAAAATTCATAACTCCGAAGTTTATGAAGATAGAACATTTTTTCAGTTTAAGCTGAATTTTATGTACTTTTAGTTATCCCCGAGCAGCATAAACGTAAATTTATTAGGGAACACTCTAGCTTACAAAAATTATACCCATGATTTTTTGTCATAAAAACAGGCAAAAAGGTGCCATATTTGAGAGGTCATAGCTTGCGATATATTGGACTTAAAGGGTTGTTATAATATATAAGATAGTATGGTGTTGACCAGGGTCCAAGTATAAGGTTAAATATGTAAATAAGTAGATAGAAAGTGTGTTGATTACTGGTCAGTAATCAACACTTTCTATCTACTTATTGACATCTTTAACCTTAGAGGGTTGTTATTTATCTTAAATAAAAGATAATTACGTTTACTTTAAGTCGTCTGTAGACCATTTTAGCGTAGGTCAATCGATTGTACAAATTCTAGATGGTTTTTTGAAAAATAGCGGCTTTTGGACAAAAATCGAAAAAAAATAATAATTTTTTAAAAAATCGAAATTTTAAATAAAATTTTTCAAGTTGGATTTTTATTTTGAATACAAAATACTTGCGTGGAATCGTAAAGCAACATTCAACAAAGATTATATAATTTCAAAGACCTTTCTGTTAAAGTTGGTTGAGGCTCACCGTGAGATAGTACATTATTTTATATTATTCTATTTCATTATTTCTATATTCAAAATTGCAATGCACTATATTTTTTCATTTCGGAGATAGCTTGTATTAAACTTTAAATACAATAGTCTCGCGAGCATACCAAATATAAAGTCGTATATGACACAGGTGGCCCATAAAACAATAAGCTCGTCGTTCACAGTAAGCATGTGACTTTTAGAGAACTTTTATTCACATTTGTTTTAATTCTGGATGATACGTTAAAATCATGCTTTCTTTAGACTTTAAAATAAATAAAAATCATGCTTTCTTTAGACTTTAAAATAAATGTCTAAAGGCAATTCGGTTAATCTTAAACAGGTATTACTCATATATATTTTCATTAAATCAATCGTGAAAATCTATTCTTGTATACAGGAAAAGATATTTCTTATCCTGATCCAAGAACTAATTTTTGTCTGCTATCTATTATAGTCTACACCTAAATTTCTTTTCAAGAAATAAAAAAAACGTTATTTAGAAGCAAGAAATTTAGGGGCGATATTTTTCCCTTTTTATAATAAACTGAAAACAGTCTTTAGACTTTATCCACGAGCACGCCCGCAAGTTTACGAGTTGGTGGCGGACCAGTGAGACAAGAAAGAACGATTGTCCTGCTTCTTGCCAGGAAGAGGAAATACAAGGACGTACGTTCGTTTGCCGGCAGTCTCACCTAAATCGCCACGGGCCACAAAGCTTCAGCAAGTCGACCAAGAGGAAGGGTGCGCAAAGGAGTGACTTCTATAGTCATGGTTCGTTTCCAAGGGTGAAAGAAATAAATCCTGGGTCAAAAAGTTCCGGCCCAAACAAGCCAAACTTTACCAATACATAGCCAGCAGTTCATCCTTCTATCCCACCGCTTCATTTCCCCCACCTATTTTGCTTTTCCTTTTGTGTCTTCTTCCCCATCTCTATCTAGAACTAACCCTCTAACGGTTGAAGGATACGAGAAGTTTGTCTGAGAGGGAGTAACTTAGGCTGTTCCTTCGCCAATTGGATGTGTAAAATCGATATTAGTACGTGTTCGAACAATGTTTGTTCCTTTTATGTATTTTTTGTTCACTCCCTCTTTTCTGGCCAGGTAAAGTGATTTCCCAAAAAGAAACCTGACCATCCATCTTGGTGAAGGTGCATTTCAGTACCTAACTCAATTGTTTTCTC
Source organism: Euceroptres primus (assembly GCA_037177015.1). Lineage (NCBI taxonomy): Eukaryota > Metazoa > Arthropoda > Insecta > Hymenoptera > Figitidae > Euceroptres > Euceroptres primus. The sequence goes on along the minus strand of JBAGKK010022244.1, from coordinate 9,007 downwards.
CCCAGGGAATACACCAGGAATTCGAACGAAATTAAGGGCTATTTTTCGAAATTTTCCAATTATTCCTACAAATTCAAAACAGTTTGCCTCAATATTCAGCTGAGTATGAGAAAGTGCTGCAATATTATAGAACCACTGAGTTGCAATGTCGAAATTGTATGTCATCGAAGTTTTACGTCGACAGAAATGAAAAGAAACATAACGAATCTTTCGTTACGTTTATTTTCGTTCTTTTCTGTATAAAACTAAAATGACTCACAGTCTAGTGGTTCTGCCTTGGTAGTTTTATAATTCAGCTGAATATTTCGTCAAATTATTTTAAATTTATAGAAATAATTGGAAAATATTATTTAATTTAATTTTGTTCGGATCCCTGGAATACATATGTATAAATCACGTGTATTACAGTGTAATTTACACCAAATACACATGTAAAACACGTGTCATATGTCCGCTTTAAAAACGAATATTACACCAAATTTTACAAGTGATTTGTACCTAATTTTACACGTAATTTAATCTAATTTTGCACGTGATTTAACCTAAAATGTACGTGATTTACACGTATTGTACACCTAAAATACACGTTATTTACACCATAAACACTGTACACCTAAAATACACGTTATTTATACCATAAATACTGTACACCTAAAATACGCGTTATTTACACCATAAATAATGTACACCTAAAATACACGTTATTTACACCATAAATACTGTACACCTAAAATACACGTTATTTACACCATAGATACACGCTGTTAAAAATCGGAATTAAAATTAATTAAAACTTTTTTTCAATTGTTAATTTCAAATAAATAATTACAGTAGCAGTGGAGCAATTATGTATTTGAAATTTAACCAGAAAAATTACAAAATATTTCTGTTTGCGTGCATGGCGTCCATAAAATTAAATTCCTTTTCTTGGCTCGAATTCGGATTTGATTTTAACTCCCTTTTTAACAGCGTGTATTTTTGGTGCACGTTTAAAATTTGGTATAATATACGTGTTTAAAGCGCACTTATTACACGTGTTTTACACGTGTAAAACACGTGATATACACCGTATGTGTTCTCTGGATCATAAAGGAAGTTTTGTAACGATGAAATTTTTCGAATCTCATTTTTTTATATTTCTCGACCTAATTCGAGCCCAGGAATCCGAAATACTCACCGTCTTTTGTAAAGTTTTCTTCACCTTAAAGAATCTTGCAGAAGAAAAAAGTAGAGATTTACTCCAAATGATACCGAACTTTGAAAAATGTTCGAAGTTTTGAAATTACTAAGAAATTAAGATACATTGGCGGTTCTTCATCTCACTTCTCAACAAAGAAGAGTAATGAGAAAATAATAATTTTGTGTAATGTTATGAAAAGTTAATGTATACGAAGTAGTCCAGGAAAATCTTATTGAAAAATTATCTCTTAAGAAAGAGGCAAGCACTGATGACCGTTTTTCTCTTATTTGGCTCTCTAAATTTGAATTAATATTTTTCTACTGTAAATTAGTAGTTTTATACTGTAAATTAGTAGTTTTTTACTGTAAATTAGTAGTTTTATGCTGTAAATTAGTAGTTTTATACTTAAATTAATAGTTTTTCCACTAAAAATTCATAGAAATGCTTACTAAAGCAATTGTTAAACGATTCGGCACTATTTCATTAGTAGCATTAGTACAAAAGTATTAATTTAGATTTACAGAGGAAAATTATGACTTGAATATTTTAGGATATATACAAAATTGACCTCTTTTCCTAAATAAATATTGTGAACAAAAAGAAACATATTTTTTGGTATCTCTTTAGTTCTTACGGTAGTAGCAAAGCCATTTTCTCGACTTTATTAAACCGTTTATTATTTATTATTTATTATAAACCGTCTATTATTAAACCTATTAAAAAACAGTTCACATATTAATGTTTGAGCTGAAATTAATGATAAATTTACACAGAATCTTTATGATATTACAGTCATCAGTAGATGCCTTATTGAAGAGGTTTTTCCCAAAAGGTAGATGGACTGAACTTAGAATAGAAATTACTATAAAAATTTTAAGAATTATGGCATCCAGAAAAAAGTTTTTAAACAATTTAAAACAATTTAAGAGTTGTTTCCAAAAAGTTGTGAAAATTGAATTATCAATTTTTGAAAAAAAAACTTCATAGAACTAGCTAAAGATTTTTTTCCATTATTTCTAATCTAAAAAAGAACGAAAATACCAATTTAAGAGATCAAGAATCATTTTCGTAGTGGGGTAAATAATTTACTCGTTAGAATGGTTACCGAGTGTTAGAATGGTTACCGATTCAATAAAGGCAAAGAAATAAATTTCAAAATTATTTTTAAAATATGTAGAGTGGAGATAAAAATTTTTAAAAATACTGTACAAATTTCTTTGTTCGCGTTCTATTTGAGTATGTCTCCAGATATTCGATTATAATATACTTGTCGAAAATTCTCAAAACTTTTCGGATAATCCAATATTTTTATTTTATTAAAATTTTTTATAATGGGTTACCTACGCAGAAAAAAAGTTTAATTTATGTCACAGCTTGTTTTCGGTGTACTTTGTCTCCATGTACAGTGTATAAGTCTATTCTTCTTTCTCTGCTCTTAAAAGTGTTACAGCTTGAATTAAGCCCAATTTTTGGCTTGAAACAAGACTTTTTTACAGTGATAGTAGATAGGAAACTTCAGGGTTAGGCCTCTAAACATTTATAAACATCTTCAAATCTAAAATATTTATCTCTATTCATAATTTTTAGATTCTGTAACTTTATACAAATGATTCCTGAGTATCAATAATTTATAAAAAATTTATGTCAATATTTCTCAATTTTAGTTCGTGAATCTGTATTTGGGAACAGGTTACCGAGTGGACATTTTAACTATATTTTAATTTCCCATTTCTAAACGAAAGCACCGGAAATTTTTAAACTTTATCCAAAACTACTTCGATGTAAATACTTTATCTTATTGAAAAATATTTATTAAACAATAGAAATGTGTAAAACTTTCGGGAGTTGAATTTCAAACCTTTTGACAACGACTCTTAAAAAGCAATTTAAATTTAAGACAATCAATAAAATGAAGATGCGCGTGTTCACTGCTAGTTCATCTCCTAAAATAAATAATAGGAGCAACTTCGTACCATATTCAAGCCGCAGGCTGTGCCACGTTGCGGTTGCTTCAAGAATCGCGGATGTTCCCCATTATCTGCGTACTTTCCACTCTAAGGTTATATGTGGGGTGCAGAATGAGCCTAAAGAAAAAGACATCACCTTCTGGGACGAGGTCGAGTTGAAAGGTAATCTCTGAGCATTAAACTTGCAACTGACACTGGCTGTCTTGGGGCGAACTCAAAGCGACGGCTTCCATTTTCGCTGGTAAGAAGGGTGAAAAAAGAAGGGAGCGAATAATAGGGAGGGTCATTGAGAGACGGTTTTTTCTTAAAGGGGTTGAAACTTGGACGAGAGTGACAAGAAAATTACATAGAGCGAATTGCATTTCCCTCGCGTATAGCTTGTCCAAGTAGCTGCGAAGATGAAGGAAACTTGCCCTGCAAAGATGCCGGTGTTCGCAAAGTGAGTCTGAATCATTGATCAAAGAGTAAATGTACTATTTTCAAAGTAATCAATTCATACATATTTCATTTAATAGGTGTAATAAGCTTCTTGGAATTTTCCACTAAGCTTAAGTTACTTTAGGTTCCATAAGTTCCCTGCGATATAATGGTTAATTAACTTTTACAATACGAGCAAACTTCTGAGAAAAATCGTCTACTGAAATTAAAAGTTTAGTTCCTTCCATATAAATTTCATTAAACTATATAACACAACTTTTTAGAAGTTGCTTAATCAATGTTAATATTGATAATCCAGACGATAAAATTCTTCAATACGGAATTGAAGTTAAAATAAAATAATTTATGGGTAAATGAGCTTTTTCAAATGTATCCACATGTTTTCGCATAAACTATAGGGGAAAAGCTGAGGGAAATAAATAAATGGGGAAAGCTGAGTTGCAATTGAAAATACGTAAATACGTAAATAGAAAATACGTAATCAGGTGTAATGATCATTACAACTTCGACCATCACGAACATTCAATCTACATTCCAATTGCTATGAATCCGGGATTGAATGCAAACGGAAGCTAGTATTCAACTCTCTGCGGGAATTTCGAAATTGAAACCAATAAATGATGTTAAATCATAATAATCAAACATCAGAAATAGCTTCGAAATACATGATCCTTTGATAATAATCCAAACTCGATGTAATAATGCCATTAAAACATTAAACATATGTTCTATTCATTATCAGAAATCTATATATGGTAGATGCGCATGTTTTTTCCAAAATTCATTAAGTATGGAGCCAGATGCGATAAAAAACATTTTTTTCATATTTTTTCAAAATTCGTTTTAAGATGCAATTATGATTATATTAAAGAAGACTTTCTCTAAATTTGTAGGTTTTACTGAATTACATCCTTTTCTCTAAAAAAATATTGAAGTTGATTCATTGAATAAATTGATGAAACAAAAAGGAAAGAAAATTGTTACTTTTTAAAAATTTTTATCATTTTTCATCATAACGTCTGAGTTATTCTAACAAGAATATCTTGATGTGTAACAGAAATACAGTGCTTGAAAATAGATACACCAAACAATGAAAAGACTGATCTATAGGATCCTTTTCAATTTAGAAGATACGGAGGAAATGATAATAGCATCGAGATAAGACAATTGAATCGATTTACGGATAATGATGGTGACAGTTATAATGATAAATTACGAAGGATGAGAGAAAAGAAGCTTCAGATCTCTAGGGGCTGTCTGTGATTGCACTGATAGACTGACTTTCGTATACAAGAAAAAGAACTCCCTGTTAAAATATCCAATCTACTCAATTGGATAGAATCAATCAGAAAAGGCTCCAAGTACTTCCTTGATACTTGCCTTGTTTTCAAACTGAAAACTGAATCAAGAACTTTCTCTACATCACAGTGGGAAAAAAGTACATTTTTTAATTCAAAATACGATTTAGTTTAGAAACATTAACCGATTTAAACGTTTCTTTTAAAAAAGAAAAAGAAACTTAAATTCCTGAGAGAAATATCGAGACCGGTTTTGGAAAAAGGTCTACAATCTTTTTTTAAATAAACAAATTTATCCAAAACTAGCTGCAAATTCGATTTCGCGTGTTTCTCGAAGTTTATATTTCTTGGTGCTCATATATCATAAGCATTTTGCTTCCTTGTCATGATGAAATAGCAAATAGATAATTTGTTTCCTCGTAGAAGAAGCTATTATTATTTTAATAAAATTATAAATCTCAATTTTTTCAATATTATGAATGATTAAAATTTCTTTAATCTTTAATAAAATGTATTAATATTATAGGTCAATCGATTCATTTCGAGTCAAGGAATATTTTATTTTCATAGTAGAACATCGATAAAATAAAATTGTAAAAATTATTTTAATATGTAGAATAGTAAATTTTCATTTTTTTCAATCTTATAAATGATAAAAATGTTCTAAATTTTCAGTACACTGTATTAACATTATAATTCAATCGATTCCTTTCGACTCAAGGAATCTTTTCTGCTCATGCATTAACTATGAATTATAATAATGAAAAAAGTTTGAATTGTAAAAACTGATTTTTCAAGTATTAGTAAAGTGCTAGAAAAAAAGCCAATAAATATTTTTTGAAATCCTTGTATTTGTTTCGAGATATTAGTGGTAAAAATGAGCCCTCCAAACATCAATTTATCTGCAACCGTTCTTAAGTTATCGTGTTCACAAAAAAGTGTGACATCTACACGCACACACATGCATACATACAGACACGCATACATCCGGACAGTTGGTCAGAACATTGCATTAGACATTTATCAACAGACGAACGTTTAATTAAATGAATTAAGAATTTTTCAAAATGTAATCATTACAAAGCTTCCTCTAGGAGGAAGCAAAAATGACCATTTTTTCAATTTAGTCTTCCAGTTTCTTGTAAGTAGTACGAAAATTTTTTTAATTGCCTGAATTTGAGAGAAGAAGATAAGATAAGGTAAGATAAGATAATGTACAATTCGATATTGTACATTCAACACAAAAAATTTGTATAAACTTATTATTTGTTAAAAGTTGATTTTTCACAATTTTTTATTATTTTCAGATTATTTTTCCTAATTTTACAAAAACAATTTGTTCCATAATAACACTAAGTTGGACAAAATTTGTATTCGAATAATTATTATTAATAATATGAACAAATTTATGAATAAATGCAAAATTTTGGCATTTTTTGGCGAAAAATCTAGTTTTTTCAATGTTATTACTTTTAATTGGTTAAAACAAGACAATTTGAATACTAGGCATAATCTGTCAATAAATATCATGATTATTTTAAACAAATTTTGTAAACAAATGCAAAATTGAAATATTTTTTAGTCTAAAAAAGGTTTTTTTCAATGTTGGTATACTTAATTACATACATTATGGTAATTTAAGCACAATTATGTTTAGTACTTAAATTTCACTATTATTATAAACAAACTTATAAACAAATGAAGATTTTTAGTTTAAAACAAGAATTATCATAAATATTTGGTTCAGAAAAATGATACAATGTCTTAGGACAGCCGCACAAAGTTGTTCGTGTTCAAACACATTTGGAAGCAACCACATTTTGCAGTTGTTGATAAATTTTATTGATAAAAGTTATAAAATTTCTTGGCTCATTGTTTTCAGTGTTCAAGTCATCATGAGCTGGGTTATCACAATCACAGCTACTAAAATTAAAAGAAAAAACAAATTTTTGGTTGAATAAAATTTCAAACTCTGCATTTGTTTTTGATGATAATAATAGTGTTTATGAATTAACCCTTTAACGGTCAAGCCTAAAATTCGTTGTCTAAAAATTCTGAAAAAATTAAGGAATTTGTTTTGATCAATATGATCAATTTTTGACTGTTTTTTGCAATAAAAGTTTTTTTTAGTTTTTTGAGTTTTCTCGGCTTCTATTGAGTGTACGGTTACTTATAACCACCTTACGAGATACGGAATACTTCACTTTGATCCAATGCACATATTTATTTTGCAGAATTTTAAGTTTATTACATGGAAATTCGAGAAAATCGAAAAAAGTGATAACCGTCTGTAGACGGTCTTAAGTGATTAATGATTAAACATAATTGGTGCTTAAATGACCATAATGTATCTAATTAAACATAATAACACTGAAAAAAATATTTTTTAAGCTCAAAAATATTCCAATTTTGCGTTTTGGTTTAAAAAATTTGCTTATGACCATTATAAAATTTATTGATTGACCTTGCCCAGTATTCAAATTGTCTTGTTTTACCCAAGTAGAAGTACTAACATTGAAGAAAACGAGTTTCCTCATCAAACAACGCCAAAATTTGATATTTGTTTACCGAATTTATTCATACTAATCATAATTATTCGAATACAAATTTTGTCCCTCAATGTATTATTATGAAAAAATTGCTTGTAAAATAAGGCAGAATAGTCTGAAAATAATGATAATCGTAAAAAATCAATATTGAACCAAGAATTTGTTTATAAAAAATTTTTGCGTTGAACGTACAATATCGAATTATTTTCAACTAATGTTGCTCTATCAAATTCAGGCAATTGAAAAACATTTCGCTCTCTTTACAAAAAGCTAGAAGGCCGAATTGAAAAAATAGTAATTTTTTGGATATATTTGTTTATTTAAAAAAAATTGTAGATCTTTTTTCCCAAAATTAGCGTTGTTAGTAATTTCTCTCAGGAATTTCATTATCTTTTTTTTTCTAAAGAAAATTCTAATCGGTTAATATTTGTAAGCTTAATCGTATTTTGAACCATAAAATGTACTTTTTTCCACTTTGCAACAGTTCAAAGAGAAATAAGAATCAAAAAGACAACTGAAATTACGAAGAATTTACAGAAGATACTTATTTTTTGCACGATAATATAAATCATCTTTTCTATTATACAATTAATTTTATTTTCTAATTTAAAATAAAAACATCTGATGAAATTATTAAGTTAATTTGCAAGTTCAGGGGAAAGTGATATAACCACTAAGTTCACCACCGTCCACAAATGTGCAGGAAGGAAACTCGAGATTGGTTTCTGGCCTAACTCTAACCAATCATGGAGGTTGCTTCAGAAACCGGACGCAGAGGGATTGTACCTGTAATGAATTCCGGTTCGTAAATCCACACTATGGTCCGATATGTATGTGGGTATAGATAGAAAGGATTTAGACAGCTTAGTTTCAGATCCCGACTGAAGAACGAAATGTGATCGTTATCATTAGGGCGTCCTTAGAGAATGCATCCATGTCGATAAGATCCCATAACAGAAATTCACTTCAAAACTGATCATTTATATAACTTCACCTCCTTAAAAACCTCTACCACTTGCTGCAAGACAAAAAATTTTATGACACGTTTTCACACAAAAATGTTCAGAAAAATCATATAATCTCATTTCCCAAAGATGATTCGTTAATTCATTTTAATGAAATCAGTTCATTGAAACTTTGACTTACATTAGCAAACTATTCACAGCACACAAAAAAGTAAAATTTGTTGACAAGTATAACCGATTTTAGGGGTTGTTATTGATCATTGATAATCCTACAAATTTACAATTACTATTTCAATTACGTACTTTATTAGACACTAGCAATTTTATACGCGCGCTGAAGCACGCGTGAAACGCTGCATTAGCAACTGTTAAAAATAGTAAAAGAAAATACTAAAATATATTTTTAATGAATACAAAAAAATACCATAAGTATATGCATGTATATTGAATTTTTAATACACTTCATTATACAATTTTTAATTCAGAGAAAACGTATTTCAATATTATTTAAAAATCACTTTCGTCAAATTTTGAGCATACAATTTGAGTATGATATATAAATATAAATATAAATATAAATATATATATATATATATATATATATATATAT
>JBAGKK010022233.1:0-11399 GCA_037177015.1 Euceroptres primus | reverse complement strand
GATTAAATTTTATTCATTCGGAAGTTTGCAGGTAAAAAATTACTGTCATGTGCGCGATAATTTTCGAGACGAGAAGTCCGCGCAGATGGACCGAGCAGATTGATCGGATCGGTTGTTTATCGTATCGTTCTATCGATATGCATCACTATCTCTCGCAAAACTAATGTAGATAAAGAAAAGATTTTTTTGTTTGCCCTAGGTGCTGATGATGTGCGTCTCCAACGTTTCCGCCCGTGGAGGGCCTCAAAAAAAAGGCTCCCTCTTTCTACCGGCCACTGGGCCGCCATTTTGTATTTTTTAGAAAATAAAAAATTGATTTGAGTATCCAAAGATATGTATAATAAACCCGCCAAACCTCATTTTTATTGCTTTATAAATATTTTCAAAAAAATGTCCAAAAAAACCTTGTTTTTCGACCACTCAAAGGAATTTAACCCCTTAAAATACAATAAGCCTCGCATATATATGGATATGCGCACATCATTCTCTCAATTTACATATCTTCTATCTTCTTAGAAACGAGAATTTAACTTTACCTGTTTTCCCTTCTCCAGTTCTACGCCTCGAGTAATAGCTCTTACAAAATTGCAGTTCTGAGCTCACGTACCTACTCATTATGTTGGCAATAAACGAATAAGTCTGCACATTCTAAGATCAAGAAGTTTACGACTAAGAACTTCAAGTACAGATGGACTGAGGATTATGCCTTCTGAGAGAGAACAAGGATAGCTGCGTATGTTTATCACGTGTATCCAGGTTGTGAAATTCTCATTTCATACCACAGACAACAATTTCTCGTGAGCTTATAAAGCGCAGAAGATGAGTATAAATTCTAAATCAGCCAAGCGTAAAGTGCATGATGTCGTTTCACCAAAAGCAATTACACGAAGGAACATCTTTACTCAACTCAATGTATATATCTTGGTGCAATTTTGATTACTGTCATCTATCTTTTCGAAATATTGTACGAAAAAAAAAATCGTGACATTAAAGCATTAAAATGAAATAAATAGAATTAGAAGCCCAATTCATAAAGATGATAAAATAAAATAAAATGTTAGAGTAAAATGTAATGAAACTTTAAAAAGTCAAAATGAACTTCTGAAAGAAAATACATTTTTTAAATATTTGAGGCAGATCTCTTACTTTCACATTACTTTGGAATGAGCCCTCGTGAATTTTTCCATCGTACATTCAGCCAATAGTAAAGCAATATGAGAGAAGATTCCTAGGCGTACTTATACCAAATTCCAGGCCAGCCCCTATTCCTGTTATTGGAGAATACCTCGCACTTAAGTACGGAAGTTCGGCCTGCTTCTTTTTTATTAGGTATACTCATGTACTGCGGTTCGACTTCGGCGTTCTACTTATCTCACATTTATTTTCTGAACTTGAAAAAATTTCAGCCTCATTTATATTAAATCTATTAAATCTACATATATAAACGTGAATTTATTGGGTTATGTATGTTCCCGGTAAGCGCCTAAACCCTTGAACCTATTGAGATCAAATTTTCCAAAGCGTCATAAATCCTTCCTGAATATTATTTTAAGCTATTCCGAATGATTTTTCTAGAATTTAAAAAAAATTTCCCTTTTTTCGATTTTTTTCGTTTTTGTTGCTTTCATTTTCTATACCTTTAAACCTACTAAGACCAAATTTCCAATGCGTCATAAATTCTTCCTAAGTATTTTTTCAAGCTATTCAAATTGGGTTTGCGAGAACTTTTAAAAAAAATTAATTTTTTTTTGGATTTTTTTTTTCATTTCTTGATTTTTTTCATTTTCTACACCTTTAAACCTATTAAGACCAAGTTTCCAATGCGTCATAAATTCTTCCTAAGCATTTTTTCAAGCTATTCAGATTGGGTTTGCGAGAATTTAAAAAAAAAACTTTTTAATCGATTTTTGTTGTTTTTATTTTCTACATCTTCGCACCTATTAAGACAAAATTTTCCAAAAAGTCATAAATTCTTCCTGATCTTTATTCATATTTATTCTGAAATTGTTTGTGAGAATTAAAAAAATTTAACCTTTTTTTCGATTTTTTTCGATTTTTTATTTTCGTTTGAAAAATCCTCTTTGAATTCTATTTATTATATTGGGGAGATATACTTCGTGTCTGGAGGACATCTAAAGAAACAAAATGATCAATTCAATTTTTTGAAAAATTAATAGAAATTATTATATACAGTGAAACCGAAGTAGCACGAGTAACACTCAACGATGCAGAAATTGGAGAAAAATTGCCATTCATGAAATATAATTTCACAAAAATAATTGAAATTGATTACTTGAAAATAGGAAATATAATAGGTATATATTTTCAATTTTTAGCTTGAGAAGTGTGTATTACTGATTATAATATCACTAATAATCATGTTTTATCTCCAAGGTGTCCTTGCTATTATTAAAAATTCTGGGGAAATAAAAAATTTATATTCGAAAAGAGGAGATCCCTTAATGCAGAGAGAAGTAGTCCTTGTAGATGAGATCAATTTCATGGTGAATTGAAATATTTGTTCAATTGAAACTCAAATCAATTTAACTAAATAGTTGATATTAATGTTTTCAAAAATTATTTTAGATAAGTTCAATTCATTGGAATAAAGATGCGCAAAAAATTCAATGGATGTGGCAATGAAATAATTGCTTTGAAGGGAGTAAGAATTGGCATCTATAAAAACAACAAAAATTTGAATACAACATTAATGACGAAAATTTCAATACATTTATAGATTCCCCAGGAGCTTTAAGGTATTTGGGATAGAAGAATGACGTTCGAAATTATTTATGAAATGATCATTATGAAAACAGATTTTTCTATCTTTTTCAGTCTTAATGATTGGTATAAGTCAGTTGGTATTGATAAGAAACATAAAAAATCGGGTCCACAAAAAATGAAGAAGGAATTGAAAATGAACCATCAACATCAAGCAAATGAATTTTTATAATATTAGGGAGAGATTTTTTATATTGAGAAAATCATTCTAATTTTAGATTTTTTGGGAAAAAAATTTCGATAATTTCTCAAATTTTATTTAACTTTTTTTACATATAAGGGAGAGATTCTTTTATATTGAGAGAATAATTTTAATTAAACATTTTTTTAAACAAAATTTTCCAAAATTTCTAAAATATTATTTCAAAATTTGATAGTAAACAAAAGAATTTTTTATAAGAATTTTAAAAAATAAAATTAGATGATTTGTAAGGAAATAAAATGTCATGAAATTTTATAATACAGAGAAAAAGTTTATGATATTTCATCATTTTTCATTCATTAAAAATTTTGCTACTATATAATTTCTTTTACAGATTTTTCCAATAGATTTCTAACGAATTAAAATTGACGACAAGGAGCCATTTTTGATTCGAGCAATTTGCTATGAAAATCTTTCAACGAACCGTGCGTAATGAAATTTATTTCGACATAATGATTATTTATAATTCACCTCCCCCCCCCAAGTTCTTTCTGATTCTCTGGAAATTTTCACGGTTCAGTAACTTCATCGAACAACGGAAACGCATACCAATTTTCTAGTTTCCACTGCAGGTTGGCAGTTCTCTATACATGTTTGTCACGATCTTGGAGCTGTAATTAGAAAAAAGTTGTAAGCTTTAAAAGTTAAATTCCCGGCAAAGTTCTAACCAGCCTCGTGCTAAGTTACATTTAAGAAAATCAATGACCCACTATGTTTTAGTTCGTTCTTTCTTCATGTTGAAATTCACTTTCTTTGAATTAGTACGTTTTGCATTACCTCCGAATGGTCTTTGTTTGTCGAAGAATAGGACTTTTTTTCTCTTTCGACGTGCCACGTTTCACCGAGTTGTAAATTAATCATTCTGTCCCCGACTGACAAATGCTATACTTTATCCGCTGTTTTCATACCAAACTGTATTTTCTATACGATCGCGACTCTAAGGTACGACAAAGGTTATACCTCTAATAAATTAATTCATTGAAAAATGAAAATTTGAAATCATTGAAATTTGAACTTGAATAATTGAAAATTCAATAAATAAATTCATTAGAAATTCTTTACTTAGTCGTTTGATCTTATTTCCTCTTAACATTTTTTACATGTTTTATGATGGATGAATTCCTACTCTTTCCTTTATAAAAGGTATATACTGAATACCTAAGGAAGCATTTGGAATAAATACGTATTTTTAAAAATTTATTAAGATTATGTTTTGCTCATTTTATGGGCAAATTAAAAATCTTTAAGAGAGAGAATATAAGAAATATCTTTGTCGATTGCCAATGACTTTCGCTGATAGCTAGTATGTTATCCCAAGGTTTATCGACATTCAAGAAACATGGTTTGTGCTGATTCAACCTTTTCACAAATCCTCAACCGGAAAGTCGCTGATGATCAAGAATCTGAAGTTTAATTTGACCTTACGAATGACATCTAACTTAAGACGTCATAACTTCGGCTGTTCCACTTAAAACAATTCACTCCAGTACATGGCAAAGCGATTTTTCAACATTTCAAGTATCAGCCTGACATCGGCTGAGTAAGAGATTTTCGACTTCCAGAGAATCGAGGAATATTGCTGTTACGACGAAAACTGATTTTTATCTCAAATTGACTCATAACAAGTGTGAATCAATTTGAGACTTCGAGATTTTTTAAAATTTGACTTCAGACTTTCAGAAAAAATACTACAAAAGCAATAACTGAAAATAAAATTACCAAATTATGAAAATAACGTAAACCTAAAATAGTTGCTGAATTTAGATTGTTTTTTAAAAGTTATTTTTCAAAATAGTTGATAAAAATAAAACACGAACTTCATTAGCACCTATTGTGTCGTTTAATATGAATCTTTCAACCGTCAAATAATGAAGCTATTGATGACTGCTTGACGTGTAAAGTTTGATTTCAGAGTAAAAATCTAACTGCACCGGTCGGTTTCACTGAACGATGCGACATGCTTGATCGGTGGCCATTGTTGTCGCCCGTCCTCTCTCGTTCTATCGCGTGATTTCTATATTATTATACAAAATTCACAGCAGCATTTTGATCGACCAGTGAAGATGAATGACAAATAATATACCACGAAACATAGAGACTGATTATGTATTTATGCACGGGTTGTAGTTGGAAATTTACAGAAATAGTTCTCTTTAACCGCACCTTTTGTGAAAATTACTCCCTTAGTAAATCTGCACATTATATTTATATTCTCATCATAGAAATTTAAATAAACGCATTGTAAGGTAGTTTTATATATTACCTAGATCAAGTGTAGATATTCTGAAAGTTTAATCCCTTTTAAATTCCCTAAATCCTCCGTTTTTACCCATTAAAGTAAAAAATTCCTAACAACAAATACCCAAATTCTCAGATAAAACAAATCTTAGATAGATAAACAGATAAAAACAGATAAAACAACATTTCAACTTCATAAAATTTTTAACGCCCTAAATTCTCAAATCACCCATGTTCAAATTTCTGGACCGAAATGTTTGTATCGACCCTTTTTGCACCAAAAAGCTTCCTCAGAAACAACTAATTTGCGAGACCAAAAATTTTTGACGGAAAATTCTGTTATTCAAGAATTGTCCAAACAAGTTTCATCTCCGTAAACTTTCTGGAACCCACATTGTTAACAAAATTTATAGCAATTTTTCTATAAATGTATTGGAAGTAGTTTGCCTAAACGTAACACGTTTTAAAACGTTTTACGTTTTAAAAATTTTACTATACACGTTCTAGTAATTTTACTATACAATTTAGCACTTTATATTTTCAGATGATAGTCTCGTGAATTTAATTAATCTTGAAAACATATTTGAAGTTGAAAGATAGTTTTGCACAACGTTCGCTCGTACAAAAAACAATAAATAATTAGGTATGACGTACAAGTGAACTTTTGCCGGGAAGCGCCCGCTAAATACGAAAATTTCTCATATGAAAAAAAAGTTGTTTATTATTTTTTGATTTTTTCAGTGATTCTTGAACTAATTTTGGTTTCTACTAAACTAGCTTAATTAGGAAATAATACTTTAATGTTATTTTAATGAAAATGACTTCGATAATAAATTATAAAAAGCGTAAATTATAATTTTAAAAAACTTTATTGTAAAAGCGTAAATTATAATTTTAAAAAATTTTATTGTAAAATTACTATACATGTATGGTAATTTTACTACACATTTATTGCAATATAAGATTCCTATAGTGGATTTCATGTCAATTGATCACAAAAATTTTCATGACCAACTGGGATTGGGCAGTAACTTGGCACATTTTTTCCTTTGGTAGTGAAAAATAACCCTTCCAAATATTTTTTGAAAATTCAAGAAAGTGGCGAAGATATGGAATTCTGAAGTTCTAGGCAACTTTTTTTTGAAAATTCCATATCCTCGGTTCTATTTGACTGATTTTAACTTTTAAAAGCGAAAATTATTTGTATTAAAATATACTTTCAAAATAAAAAACCCCTTAAAAAAAATTGAAAATTTGTTACTAAAATCAAAAATAAAAAACCCTATCCTGAAAAAGGCACATCTCTATTTTTGGTCATAATACAAAAATCTAAGTGTGCTCTAGAAGTCCTGCAAGGTTTATCGTGGGACCGACAGTAGTTTTCGAAAAAAAAAAAATCAATCGTAATGTCCTGCATGACGAAGCACGAACGATGCATCGCCTTCATTTGTCTAGGGTGAACCAAAAAACCTTTTTGCTAATGACGAAGTACCCCCCCCCCATATTTTCCATTGATATAAAAAAAAATTCACCATAAATCTTAGCCAAATCGGTTGGTGCTGAAAATATTTAGTTTGCATGATTTATTGGAGTAAAAATTGATTCAAAAAGAATATTAATTGTTTAAATAATGGGGTCGTAACATCAGAATGACGTGAATATTCAATGAAAAACGATATAATTAACCAAATTTTTTTAAAAACTAGAGTTTTCACCACTTTCCATTAAAAGTTACGATTTATTAATAATCAATTGTTTAAATAATTGAAGATTGTTCAAAACAAAAATTAATACTCCTAACAATGGCCAACTGTGCCATTAATCGAAAAAAGGACTTTTTAATAAGTTGGTGCGTAAAAAATTGATTAAACAAATTACAATTGTTTAAATAATGGAAAATTAGTTTAAAAATTATTGAAGACATGTCTCTTGTCGATTAATAACAATTTATTGTTGGAAAAGGAAGATACAGTGCTCATAAGTGGCAATTTTATGCAAAATTGTCAGTTTCGAAATTTTGGGTAATTTTCAGGACACTAACATATATGTATGGGGGGGTTACGAGGCTTATAATTAAAAGTAATATAGCACTAATTATTTGTTGGAGTCTCCTCTATTTTTTGAATTCTCAAAAAATATTTGGAGGGATTATTTGTCACTATCTACGGAAAAAATTTGCCAAGTTACAGCCCAATCCCAGTTGGTCACAAAAATTTTTGTGATGAAATGACATGGAATCCACCATGTAGATTTACTTTTGCGTACCGCAGAGAGGAGTTATTCGCGCATGGTGGGGCTAATAGGTACAAATCACTTTAAGTATGTTTTTTAATATGATAATTTGAATCAAAATAATAAACTCCTAGCATATAAGATTCAGAAGGACTTCTACTTTACTGAAAATGAGAGTGGAATTTTATACGACCTCTGCACAAGCATTGAAAAATGTTTAAATATGTTGGTGCATTTTAAAAAATCGGTTAGACCTCCAAACTTTGTATCAGTTCAATAGTTTAAAAGTAATAAAAAATTCACGGTTGCCCGCGTTTTTCTTTCAAATTTAAGTGGTAAAAGGAATTTGTTTCATAAATGCGAGTTTGTGCTTTCATTAATTAGTTCAAAGGTGAAATTCGAAGATCGGCGGAAGAATTCGTCTGGTTCAGCAAATTATGCTATGCGCTAATTTTTTCAGATTTGTGCAGTCTGGTATTTGTTTCTTTTTTAATTATTTTTTTTAAAGCTAAGTTGAAATATGATCACTCCATGAATGATTATCTAAAAACGATTGTGGTCATATTTCAGAAAAATTTTTTAATTTTTTCTATAATTATTTCTGATATTTCTAGATTCGACTCGTGTATTTTAAGTATAATAAATTATTATTTTTCATCAAACCAGAAAAATTTTTTGAAAACATGTGAACGTGGGAAAAATGGCGATTGTACGTCATTTTAAATTTGATAATTTATTCGGTCGGTCGAAACAAAATTTTACACGAGATTTAAAAGAAACCACGCAAAGTATATCCACGACATTTTTTTTAGTGTTAGATATAAGTGTAAATAATTTGCCCGCATAGATAAAATATTTTTTAAAAATGTATGTTCGGAAATACGTGGGTTTGAAAGTGGTGTTTTTTTTTGCTAATTTTCAGGTTTTAAAAGACGAAAATTTGGAGGAATAAAATTTGATGAGCAATTTCACTGAACACCGTGCAAAAGGTTGGTATTAATATTTGTTTTGAAATAAGTTTAAAAATTTCTGGTAGAGTATTTTGCTTGTAATAAATTTTCAAACTTTACGGAAATAGCACATTTTGACAGGCCACTTCAAACACATTTTTCCTCTCCTATTTCAACTATAACTCCAAAATAGCATTGTAGATAATAAACTTAAATCATCCCTAATTGTACTGTTTTTCTCTACTTAACTTTAAATTAAAAATTTTAATGATTAATTCATTTTAAAAATGACATAATATCGCCATGTTTCACACGTCCATATGCTTTCAAAAATTTTTTCTGGCTTAATGAAAAATAATTTATTATACTTAAAATAAAAAAACCCAATGTAGAAATATAAGAAATAATTATAGACCAATTAAAAAATTTTTCTAAAATATAACCGCAATCGTTTTCAGATGATCATTCATGGCTTGACGCAATAATATTTCACAATAATTGATAGTTTTCGAAATATAACTGTATAAAATATAAGGATACTTTTCAGTTTCTATTATTTTCGATTTTGCAGTTCAATCGATGACAGAATCAAGTTTTTGAAAATGTTATCTCTAAAAAGTTATCTGTAATTATTATTATTTTAATATAGTGTTAATTTTTTTTGCTTCCAGGAGAAAATTTGTATCAGTTAAATTGCTCAGTTGGGGATGGACAGTAAATTAAATGATTAGATATGACTTTAGAATCTTAAATGGATGTTAAAAAAATTATAGATCCTTATAAAAATATATTTCATTAATATTAATGTTGATGTTTAATTGTAATTTTTTTCTGTTTAATAAAGCTCAAACTAATCGGAATTTCTTAATTAAATTTTTTTCCCAAGCTTTATCATCAGAAAGTATTCTTAAATAGTTAAATAATAATTCTAAATAGTATTTCTGTATTAAAAAATAGTTTTATTCATTGAAAAAATAAAAAAACAATAGTTGTACCTATTTAGAAGATCGGCGGTACAAAAAGGTACAACTTTTCAACAATGATAATTAGTAAGTAGAAAATGATTTAAATATCTAGAAATGATTGATTTCTCTTTATTATTGAGTTCTCTAACTGTTTGTAAAAACGAAAAAACTAAAATAAATTTTTTTGTGTATAAAGTTAAAACAACCTCCAAAAATACGTAAAAGTTGTACCCAATAGCCCAACTCTACGGTAGTAAAAGTGTAGTAAAATTACTAACATTTCTAACAGTGTACCTTTTCAGTGGTTACTGAACACACATCGCTGCAGTTAGTTGGTTTTGCGCAGATCAGGTTCTTATACGAACCTAACACCTTATTCTAATTAATAAGACCCGCTGGTTAAAGTTATACGCAAAGTCCCTCCTGCCTGATACTAAAGTGCTCCCGCGAGCGTCTTGGTATAACTCACTTCCTCAGTTCCTACATAGGTGACTCGGCCAGAGGTGCTAATGTCTTGTAATTACGTGCCTCAAGCGTTGCAATAACGCCATAGAAATTATGTTAAATACAATTTCACGCTCAACTGACGCCTTGCTAACAGAAATTCCATTTAACGATGAGCGTCGGAACGAAACCCGTCAGTGATGCCACCTTTTCTGGAATTTCCTGACTTTGCAAATTTTTCGCACCCAATTAAAATAATCAGTTTTAATCAATCCCGGAATAATTTAAAATCAAAATGTCTTCTTAAGGTTCACGAAAATAGAAATCTTCATGCATATTTGTATGTCGAATAACAAATAATTGAATTTTCCGTATCTGGAAAATCAGTAATTATTTATATCTTCAATATCACTGAAAAATATGAATGCACTTTTTTCTGAGAAACATAATTTTGAAAAAAGTGTGAATAGAAATTGTTTTCTTTTGTCATGCATCTTTTAGTTATATTTTTTTCTCCGGAGTATTAATATGGAAACATTGGTAATTTTAAAATTTCCTATAGCTTTAGATTTTTATAATGCAAGAATTTACTTTAAACCAGTTAGCTTAAAAATTATATGCTCACATTTTTCATTAAATTAATAATATTGGAACGTACGCAATGCATTTAATGGAAAAATGTTTCAGCAAAGTTATAAAATAATACACAGCGGAATGCAAATGACGTTGGAAACTGTAATTCAATTCAGCGTTGAACAAAAATGAAGCTAAATTGTTTTTAAAAAATCCAATGTGTCATTAAACTTTCGTATTTCACCGCATTCAAGTTTATTTTTATTTAACAAAAATGCAAGGACTTTTTATTACATGATATATGAATATGTACTTTTATTATATATGCGACATGTACTTTTATTGTACATATGTGATATGCACGTGTCAGACCTAAATTTCACAATGAATTAGTATTACGTAACTTGACTGACATTGAAGGGCGCGTCATTTAATATTCAATACACAACAACGAACGACAATAAAACGTATGCATTGAATATTGGCAAAGTCAAAACATGTTTCCTACGTGTGACACCAACCATTCTATTGTGTGACAATTGAAGGGTACTAGAAAACAATATTATTATAATTTTTTAAAGCCCACTGTTCTCCTATATTTTAACACGAATGAAGCAAATTGTTACGTCGTAACAATTAATATTAATATTTTTGATTATTTTATATTTTTTCATTTGTGTATATTATAAGAATTTCTTAGTATTAATTTTACAGCTTCAAATTCCATAATTTCACTTTCTCTCATTTTGTATTGCGATAACCTTCACGCTCTTTTTTTTTCGAACTATTTGTACAACGCCTAATTTGATTCTTTTGTGCTACTCTCATTATGATAGGAACGTGCTTTTCCCTTACTTTCGTCAAATAGTATTTTATAGCTTCAAACATCTGTCTTCGAAATTAGTAGTTTCAAAATTGTAAAGTTTATGTTTATCCTCTAATAGTACATTTCGATACGTGTGTGAGAGGTGATTATTTAGCGCACGAGACGTTTTTCGCACGAGCGAAGCGAGT
>JBAGKK010022222.1:0-11399 GCA_037177015.1 Euceroptres primus | reverse complement strand
AATAATATAATATATATATATATATATATATATATACATTTCTAAATTTGTTGAATTTTTATATTAATTTTTTACAAAATTAAAAAATTATCAAAAATAGACTTGGAGTACAGTGGATTATAATAACATGGCCCAATACTGGGCAGAACATGTTGCTTATGGGGATGCAGTTGACTGGCAAGATATTCATATCCTCAATCTTCAGGATTGGTCCACCATGCTTTATCCTTTACCTGTACCGGATTCATTCATATAAAATCTAATGATTTAATTTTAGTTATTATGGAATAATAATATTCTTAATTGCTACTGCCTCTGTAAATAAATATTTACAAAAAAGAACATGCTGGATTATTGTTGCTAAAAAGAAATGTAAACTATTTATATTTTTTTCACAAAAGTCATTTATTTACAGAAGTATAACTTAGTAAATATTTATGTGCATCGTATAATTATAGTATAATTATATGATTATTTAAAAATAGTTTATTTACTATTTTCAATAACTTACCTAATCATTCATCAATCACTGAAGTATTGTTAAGCCCTTGGGCCTCTCCTTTCCATTAAAATCGTGTCCCGAAATTTCCTTCTTTGTCTCTTTTTTCTCTTTTCGAAAAATAATTTTTTCCAAAATCAGAATTGGCGACTCAAAAAATAGACTGAAGAAAAAGGCAATAACAATCGAAAGTATGATATCACTCAAGAAATTCGAGAACTGAAAAAGAGAATAAAAAAATTAAGTTATCTTTAACAATTAATTTTATTATTTGATTAGTTCAGTTTAGTATTAGAGTTATTTTTATTCATTGAATAAACTGGAACGATTATATTTGAAGATCCCTGTTACCGACATTTACCGACATTTGCAGAGAATTATTTAGCACGGACCCGCACCCTTTGAGTGCGGAGCAGAACCATCCAAGGATACTGATGTCGGTAAATGTTGGTAACAGGAATCGCGAATTGATAATTAAGATAAGAAATTTAATTAAATCTTAAGTGTGTTAATTTTAATATTTTCTTTTATTCTTAAGTATGTTAATTTTTAATATTTAATTTGGTACTAATCTCAACTTAATTTACAAAAATACCTACCATTTCAAAATCAGAGAAGTACCAATTAATTCTTGCAGAACTCGTTAACATATATTGCAATAACATGTGAAGTAAATAAACACAATATGATAATTTACCCAAGGGAAGGAAAATTGTCAATGATAAAAACTTAGTCACAGGTCCTGAAAAGTAGAATCAACACATTAAAAATTCACATATTTTATAATTTATTATTATTCTATTATTTTTTATAATTAATCTAATAATAATTAAATTTTTGTTAATTTATTGTAACTGAAAATAAATTTGAAAGAGTCTACTTACCACCATGACCTTGAATGGAGGCAAAAATAATCCACGACAACCCCACACCCCATATGGAACGAGCTGTGCTTCCAAAGAAGGTTTCCCAAGCAACATTGTATTCATAATTTTTCCTTTGAATGTAACTGACTCCCATAGTGCAATAAACAAAACATGCAAGTGTAAAAATCCAACCGCAACTTGCTGTCACCTGTTTCAAAAATAGTAGTAAACAGATTTAAAAATTAAGATGTAGATAATAATTATTAAACAAATAATAAATGTTTTAAAAGGCAATAGTAGGGAAAAATGAAAAGTAGTTAACAACAAATAGCAAAAAAAAAATGAATACAAATTTAGCACTGACACGAACCCATTAGGCATAGAACAAAACCACTTAGCACGGACACAAACCCCTTTAGTAACAAATAGAACTACTAAAGTTTCCAAAAGTTTCCAAATAAGGAATCTTTAGTATGTAAATATAGTAATAATAGTATCAATATAGTAAATAATGAATCCATTCAGCACGGACACAAACCCCTTTAGCATCGAATAGAATCCCTGAAGTTTCGAAATATCGATAAATGTCGGTAACAGGAATCTTTAGTGATAATTTAGCATGGAACAAAACCAATTACTACGGACACGAACCTGATTTATATGAACAAAAATCAACGATGTTTCCAAATGTCGGTAACAGGAATCTATAGTATACATAGTAAATAGTAAATTCGAATAATTTCAGCACTGACACGAACCCATTTAGCATGGACCCAAACCCTTTTATCGTGTAGGTCGGTAAATGTAGATTACAGGAATCTATAGTATATATAATGAATCCACTTAGCTCGAACACAAACTCCTTTAGCATCGAATAGAACCAATGAAGTTTTCAAATGTCGGTAAATGTCGGTAGCAGGAATATTTAGTGATAATTTAGCATGAAACAAGACCATTTACTTCAGACAAGAACCCCATTAGCATGCACGAAAACCATCAAAGTTTCCAAGTGTCGGTAACAGGAATATATAGTAAATAATAAATCTGAATAATTTTCACACGAACCAATTTAGCACGGACACAAACCCAGTTATCGGGTATGTCGGTAAATGTCGGAAACAGGAGTCTATAGTGTATACAGTAAATAATGATTTTGAACAGTTTTAGTACTGACATGAACCTAATTAGCATGGACATAAACCCTTTTATCGTGTAACAGAACCACTGAAATTCTAAATGTCAGTAAAGGTTGGTAACAGAAATCTATAGTATATAGTAAATAATGAGTACAATTTTAGCATGGACAAAAACCTCCTTTAGCGTCAAATAGAACCATTGCAGTTTCCAAATGTCAGTAAATGCCGGCAACTGGAATCTTTAAAGACAATAAATATAAATAAATTTTATTAACATACCATATTTAGTTTTATTTTCTTTGACACTGTTATGTGTGCAAAAAATATACCCACGAGCCACGGACCTGCTCTCGTGTGAGGGGCTGTGTATACATCTCTAAAGAAGTTCATACTGAAAGAAAGAATTATCTTCATTTTTAGGGTTTCGTAACTTCGGGTAGAAACCCTTATGGTATTGGTCCGTTGTCCGACCGTTCGTTCGTCGTACGACCCAATGTGGTCATAGGGCCCAAAACTGACATAGGTCCCAAAATTGGCATAGTGCCCAATATGGGTACAGGGTCCAAACTAAGGTAGGACCCAAAATTGACATGGGCCCAAAATTGACATGGACCCAAAATTGGCATAGGGCTCAAAATTATCATAGTGCCCAAAACTGATATAGGGCGCAAATTTGACATATGGCTCAAAATTGGTATAGGGCTCAAAATTTACATGTGACCCAAAATTGGCATAGGGCCCAATACAGACATAGGGTCCAAAACTCGCGTAGGACCCAAAATTGAAATAGGGCTCAAAATTAACAAAGGACCAAAAATTGACATAGTACCAAAAATTGACATAGTACTAAAAATTGACATAGGGCCCAAAATTGACATGGTCCAAAAATCGACATAGGACCCAAAATTGACGTTAGACCCAATATGGGCATAGACTCCAAAACTGACATAGTGCCCAATATGGATATAGGATCCAAAACTGGAATTGGACCCAAAATTGACATAGGGCCCAAAATTGACATAGGACCCAAAATTGACATCGGACCCAAAATTGACATAGGACTCAAAATTGACATAGGACCCAAAATTTACATAGGACCAAAAATTGACATAGTACCAATAAAGCTACGAAACCCTTCCTTGTAGGCGCTTATCGTCTACTATAACTAATTTTTATGAAACTGATTTCTCAATTAAGAAATTGAGTTGAAAAAATAACTTCTAGTGATGAGAAAAGTAAAAAATATTTTTTCTTACATTGCTTCTCCTTTGAGCATATCAAACGAATATTTATTTATTGCTATAATTGTCGCCAGTGAAACGACTGAAGCAATGAAGGATGCTGCCAAAATCGCCAAACCGATTTTTGGCCTTTTTGAGAGGGGATATAAAATAATTGGTGAAAACCAAAAGAGCTGCATATCAACTGCTAAATACCACAAGTGACCCAGACACTGAAAAAATTATGAAAATAATTTTTTTTAAATTAATTAACTTGTATTTATTAAAAGATATAAATTTATTTGTAGCTTTATTTTTACCGAAACATCTCTCTTAATGTAGTTTTGTAAATATACGAGAAAAATCCACCATTTTTCATTACATTGATGATCATCCTCAAAATTTTCCCAAATAGGCCCAGAACCAAGATGAGGAGCGATAAATATCGTTATAATGAGAAGCATCCCCACTGCTGGTGTTAATCTTGCAATACAAAAAAAAATAATTAATTATTTTTAAAAAAAATTAAAAATAAATAAGTAATTTTTTTCAGGATTTTAAATATTACAAAAAAAATATTTAAACAGGTATTTAAATTTCTCACCTAATGTACCGATGAAGGTAATATCCAAGAAGATTAAATTTTCTACCTTTTGACATTTCTTTCAGAAATAAATAACCCATGAGAAATCCACTCAGGGTGAAGAAACTATCAACAGCGAAAGGAGCCAGAGAAATGTACAAAGACTTCCAGGTATTGTACCACTTGAATTTAATAAATGGAGTCAAATATAAATAAACATAAAATAAAAATAAATTTAAATCAGATATAAAAATAAATATAGTGAGGCTATTCGAAGTACTATTTAGGTTTTTGAAAACAATTTTTCAAGTGAAAAGTAAAAGAAATTACCCACCGTGGGTAAAATAGATCACCTACTAAAGCTTTTACTGTCAGAGCTTTAAATTACCCACTATCGGTAAAGTAGATCATCTACTAAAGTTTTTACCGTCTGAGGTTCAAGTAATACCACTTTATTGTATTAAATATTCCCAAAATTTTTTTTAACGCAATAAATTTATTATCAAAAATTTAATTCAACATAAACTCACCTCTAAAGCATCTAGTTGATTCACAGTCATTGTAATTCTCATGAAATATGCATGACCAAAAACTACCCAGCACATGCTTAAAAATCTTATTCCATTTAAAGCAGGAAACGAGGCTGGATTTATTTTCGTATTTAAAATTTGTAGTGCACTCCTTCGTACGGAAAACCTTGACAAAGTTGTCGTAAAGTTGCTCTGAAAATTTGTCTTCATTTGCAGCATATCAAAGAATGTGCATCCCAGTAAAAATAAAATAAAAATCCCTATCATTGTCCTGGAAATAATAATTGCTAAATTAAAAATTTTTAACATACTAGAAAGTATAGCTAAATAATGAGAGTTAAAAGCAATTTTCTGAATTACTAATTAAATGAACATTAAATGAATTACTAATTAAATGAAGATTAATCGCTTGTGATAACAAACTTAGCAAGTGATCTACTTTACCGACGGTGAATTAATAAGAATAACTAGAATGGCCTCTGATGGTAAAACGTTTAGTGTACCACCTACTTTACCAACAATGGATAATGTTGCTCACTGTAAGATATAGAATACGATGCAATAAATAAATTATTCGAAATCTTTTGCTTACAAAGCTACAATGCTTCCAGTTGTCCAATCTAGGGAATCAACTCTGGAACAACTTGATTTCACTGAATTTATTCCAATATTGCTAATATCAGTCATATTAAAAATTAGCAGTTTTAAAAGATGAGTCACATCTGTAGCATTGCACGATGATGGAACACAAAGAGAAAGTTTTGGTTTTAAATTCTTGAATTCAGAAGAAAATCCCAAGGAATACATGCAATGGCGTCCTCGAATTTCCGATCCATTTTTATTTTCTTGTATTGCCAAACACTCGTCGTACATTCCGAAGTCATTTTGATTTCCAACTAGGAGTCCAGAAGGGATTTTTGAAGCAGCATCCAACACTAAAAAAACACATGAATAATTCTTAAACATTTTTAAAAGAGTTTTCAAGAGATGTCAGTTCCAAATAATTTTTTAAAATAAAGTTAGAAGAATAAAGAAATTAATCCCTGGTGATAAACGATTTAGTAGATCTACTTTACCAACGGTGGGATAATATGAATAACTACAATAACTTCTGATCGTAGAAGCTTTAGTGGACGATCTACTTTACCGGAGATGAATAAATTTAATTATTTACTTGGAGATAAATGTAAAAAAAATTTTATTTTTATTTAAATCACTAACTTTTCAGAGACCACGGTTCTTTTTTCAAAATCGAATTTATAAACTCGTAAATGTCACGAAAACATGGATTTGAAAATTTTCTTTTTACTTCTCGCCTAATAGGCGATGACAATAAATTCCTTTTTTGCACAATTTTGATAAAGTTCTGCACTTTTGATGTGTCGAGATCATCTTGAAAATTTGCTAGCAATTTTGTCACTAAACAGGTGTAAATTAATATCACTAATGTTATTGAAATATACTTCCTCTGTGACATTTTCACTTACACTGAGTAATTTCTTGAAATAGCCCATTTTCTTATATAAATGGTGAAATTTATCATCATAACATGATAGACGAAAAATCTTATCAAAAACTCTCATTATAATCATTGATTGAATCATTTATCATTTATCGTTGATTGAAGCAGTTTAGTCAGCAAAATTAATGCTATGAGATTTAGTAATCTTAATTATTTTTTGTAACTTCTTAAATTTAATTTGACAAGAATATATTTTACAATATAATTTCTTAAAGTACTTTTAAAATTTAAAACGGTAAATAATGAGTTAACAAATAATTTAATTTATACTCAATGGGAGATTATATTGACCCTATTAACTGGATGTTAATAGGGTCAATATAATCCCCCACTAAGTATAAATTAAATTATTTGTTAAATCATTATTTACCGTTTTTATGGCATTGGATTTATTACAAACGATTAATTTAATTTAATTAAAAATAATAAGGAAACAGCAAATTGTGTTTTGATTGACACTTTTAACGTTAAATGTGCTTTTTAGATAAGATAAATGTGAGACGGATTATTGATATGAAGTTAAGACTGGAAAAGATAAAATCAGATTTTAAACATTCCTATATACCGTCATGCGTAATATTTCAAGTTCATAATTAATAATCATCATTAGTGATATTCAATATGAATCAATCAATCAAGATAAGGATAGAAAAGATTGAAAGATAATTCTTAAGATGACAATTATAAAATATCTAAAACTTTGAAAATTACAATTTCTTCACCATTCAAAAAATAGGAAGTTAGTTAGTAAATTAATAATCTATTTTAATACAATGATTATTACTTTTGGAATTGAGATTATATTTTGAAAAAAAAATATTATTAAAAAAAGTAAACAATTCATTATGTTGAATTCATTAAGTTGAAAATTTTTGTTTGATGATACATACTAACGTTTTATTGACTTATATCAATAAAATGTCACCCTCACATACACTTTTTAAAAAAAATATTATTTTCGGATTCCTAGAGTCGAATTCGTTACACAGATTTCTTTATTTATGAGGAAGCGATTAACAAATTTATATCTTTATTAAATTAAGAGTACAGAGTTGCACAATTTTCAAAACGAATTCGACAAGTTAAAAACATGATTCTTACTTTTATTCAAACAGTTAAGACCCCAAGTCAGCCGATTATGATGATTTTTTCCCTGTAATATAAATAAACATGATGATTGATATAAAAAGTAGAATAAAAAGAATTAATTATTCTGTATAAGAATGGTGTAAAACTATACATAGAATCTCAGACTCTTAATACATATTGAATTGATATTTTGTCAGTGCTTCATGTTTTAATTGTATTTATATTATTTATTTTGTCACAAGCATTAGTATATGAATTAATCTTTGTTTTTTTAGTCAAAATATGACTGATTTGATGAAAACAGTCTCCATTGCAGTAAACTATACTATTTTTAGGATTTTTCTTTGGTAATTTTTATAGGTATAGTTCTAATTACATTTGAAAAGACGACGAAGATACAACAAATTATTTCTGTTCCTGAAAAATATAATTAGAATTAGTTGTCATGAACATTTAATTTATATAAGATATATGTTTAGGCACTTACGTAATTTATCAATGCCGGCCAAAGGAAAACATTATAGTTCCATCAAGTAACCATTTGGAAATTTGTATTTGAAAATTGTACAATCAATTATTCTAAAAACTTCTCTTAACCTAATCATAAACTCATCTTAATTCTCAATTATTATAAACATTATAAACATTATAAAATTATTATAATATTTTAAAGTACTTTTAAGCAATTAACGAATTAACATAAAAACTAAAGAGTTTTCTCCAATTTCCCCTCACCAAAAAAACACCTTAAAATTCAAATAATATTAAAACACTTTAAAGTGTAATTTAAGTCATTAATATAAATACAACATCATAACAATGATAGAAATATGAAATTGGCTAATCAATAAACTTTCACGCAATTTTGCATTTAAATAACATAGATAACTATTTTAAAAAACACATGAAAACGAAATAAAGGAACAAATCATTTTCCAATAATTATTTTAATGTTTTAAAGTACTTTTATGCAATTGACATAAATACTACAGAGTTTTCTCCGATTTTCCCAAAAAACAAAAACACCTTACAATTAAAATAATATTAAAAAACTTTAAAATATAATTTAAAGTCATTAATATAAATATAATAACATCACAATGTCAGAAACATGAAATTGACCAAACATTCAAATTTCACGTCATTTTGCATTTAAATAAAATGGATAACTATTTTAAAAAACACATGAAAGTTAAAGAAAGGAACAAATCATTTTCACATAATTATTTTAATGTTTTAAAGTACTTGTTCAGAAAGGTGCGAATTATGACCCTATCCTTCATTTGCATGTACGTAAATCTTTTATAAATCGCGCAATTACTTAATAATTGAATTTTTTCCTAAGTGCCGGGGGCCAGTGATTGAGTAGTTTACGCTACTCATCGATTTTTCAAGGTTTGCGAAGTTTTTCCTCATAACTCATTTAACTTTAATGTAAGCAAGTTTAATTAAATAGCATAAAAAATAATAAAATGTATGTAACAATTTTAAATTTCACAAAATTATCTATTTGAAATAACAAAAACTTACTAAAATACTAACTTCCTTATATATTTCGAACAGTAGAGAAACAAAATTAACATCTTATTACAATAACTTACAGTCTTAAATCTTAGATGTTATATTAAACCAAGACTTACAAAACAGGTAAAAGTTCGTTCTGATCTAGATAATTTTTGTTTTGTGCTTTTGTTAATTTATTTCAAGTGCTGGTAAAAAAATTCAAAATAACTTGGGTACGTTTATTTCCGGCTCGGGCTTGGTTCAATCCGAATTGAACTCGGCCGAATTCGAATCGACCCGCTTTGAAATCGGAATTAGTGTTCGTTAAAGTTTGTATCATAAAACTGAATACCGGTTGCCTCTAAAGCCTCAACTTCCCGTACCACATGAAGCAACCATTTTTCTTTTGCAATCGGCACATTGTGCATTTTGATACACGTCACTTCACTGTCCATAATATTCATTGTTTTCACTTCATCTATTTGAAATTTCACGTAAGGGAGAATCGCTGATAAATCCCCAGCTATGCGTCCCACATCTGCTACAAACTGCGGGGAATCTAAATGTATTGTAAATAAAACAAGTTGTCTCATCGCAGTTCTTAATTCCAGACGTCGTGCAGGATTCAAATTAAGATTTCTAAATGCTCTTGCAATACTCTGTGATACAAACATAAAATTAGGTCTCTGTATTTCGTTTAGACTGAGCTCATGGTAAAGTGCATATGAATCTATAAGCTCCCCACAATAAAGTACTTTGGACTGAACAGGACCAAGGTAAGCAAGTGATCTAATAGCAATTTTGTATAATGCATTTCTCGCACGCAATATCGCTATATTAAATATATTTGGAATAATTTGAAAACGATTCCAGAGAATATTTTTGAGAGCAAAATAATCTTCAAATCTCACATTTCTATATTCCATATAGTAATTATATTCTTTCATTACAACTTCTACACTGAGGCCCACTTCTTCTTCATAACGTTCTCCGTAAAGTGCAGTAATTCTCCGCCTTGGACCCTGTGCATCTCTTGCAATTGTTGAATAATCAAGTATTGGCGCATTTAACAGCTGATCGAAATCTTGTGGATTATTTATATGGAAGTTAGCGTATCTATTTCTGACCCAATCTATGTCCCCCCTTTCAATCCAGTCAGACGCGAAATCATTATATGTGGGCATATCGCCATTTAGGTACGGATCCCATGCCATTCTATGTCGGTCCAAATTGAATTCTATCTCATAATCGGACATGATGTCAACCGAACTCGGAAAAGAGTTTGGGTCAGGTTGACTCCCACTCGGGTCAGGTTGACTCACACTCGGGTCAGGTTGAACCCCACTCGGGTCAGGTTGAACCCCACTCGGACCAGGTTGAGCCCCACTCGAACCAGGTTGACTCCCACTCGGGTCAGGTTGACTTCCACTCGGGTTAGGTTGACTCCCACTCGGGTCAGGTTGACTCCCACTTGGGTCAGGTTGACTCCCACTCGGGTCAGGTTGACTCACACTCGGGTCAGGTTGAACCCCACTCGGACCAGGTTGAACCCCACTCGAACCAGGTTGACTCCCACTCGGACGAGGCTGATTAGCTAAAATATATTGCCTCATAACTTTTTCAGCCTCTCTTTTATCAATATTAAGGTTCGAATTTGATACCCGTAATGCAGCCTGGTTAATAGCGTCTTTCCTCTCTATCCCCAACCTCCCTCTACCGCTAAGTCCTACTACTTTAATGTTTGTAATGCGCTGTCGAAAAGGCGGAGGAACGGGTTGAAGAAGATTATTGTCATTTAATTTTAGCTCAAGGCCGAATTTTTCTCCAGTTTTCGGATTAATCTGTTTGTAATTCACCTTACCCCATCTACTAACCCTTGATACAGCAACAGGTATCTCGGTCAACGTACCAGTCATCCGCCTCAATTCTATATTTCCCTCTCGTGAGCGAATATACTTAGGTCCATAAGGATGAACTCCACCTGGATAAATAGTTCTAAAGACCTGCTGACCATCCACTTCTGCTATCAATAAAGGGAGCATTTCTATATCATCCGCCGACTTGCTTATTTTCTCTGTAAACAATTTCCAAATCTTTTCATAGTTTTCTGTTGCTTTTATACCAAGAGAAGAAAATTTTCGAAGAGAAATTTCCTTAATTTTTTTAAGTAGCTTAGCTGACGTCAATAGTCCTTTCCAACCTAATCTGCCCGCAAGTTCAAATCCAGGATCTACTGACCGAATCAGACTAAGAGATATATGCTTGAACATTTGTCTGGTAAGAATTTCTTTTCCGACCGCTTCACCTAATACTACTACAGTACCTTCGAGTCCAAGATTTAGAGCTGCACGAATTGCATATCTCAAAGTTATTGTTCTGACAGAAGCACCAGTGGCTAATAACAAACGATGAGCAGCAAAACTGCTGAATTTAATACCAACATTTGCTAGT
>JBAGKK010022211.1:0-11399 GCA_037177015.1 Euceroptres primus | reverse complement strand
TCGAATTGGACTGGGCCACTTTTCCGCACCCAGGCGTTTCCTGGACGCACAATGTTGGTTTTTCGCCCCAGCCTACTATGCACAATGCCGGTCCTGAAAAAGCAGCACTGACAGTGCCGTACCGTCGGTGTGTATAACACACTGTTAAGTTCATATTCACAAAATTGCAAAATTTACTTATAATAGTAGTATCAGAGTATCGGAGTAGTAATAGTAGTAATAGTAGTAATAGTACTAATAGTAGTATCAATAGTATCGGAGCGCGAAGCGCGACGGCCACTCCGCGCGCCCTAGGCGCACTTAGAATTGCGAGCGAAGCGCGCTATGAGAATGTGCCCGCGCCCCCGAAGTGGGCCGGGCAGATTTTTTATTATACATGTATGTTCTTAACTTCAAAATATGATTCTTTTACTACACTTTTAAGTTACAGTTTTACAGTTTTACTACACTTTAAGAATTGAGTGAAATTTTACTCTGTATTAGTTAATAGTGGGATTGTGGGTATTTTGGAAGATTATGAAAAGGAATTATGTCGTAAAATTTATATGCGCAATAAAAATTTCGTTGGTATTGGTTTGTAATAAAAATTTTGTAGGCGAAAATACGAAAAATAATTTGTACGAGGCTATGGCAATCCTTTTGAATAGACAGCAAGGGCAGGTACCAGAGTGCGACGTCAAAAATTCTTTCAAGCGAACTTACTCCTAAACTAATCATTCCAATGGATTTTCTGTTCCAGACAGCCAATCTCAATCTTCCACCCTCTTAAATTCCACACTAAATGCATCCCGCGACACATCGACGAGGCGAAAGAAGCAAAATCCAAGTTCGCAGTTTAACGGGACTTCTGAACGAATAAGGAACTCTAAAAGAAGCCTAATATCTCTTGCGCGTCCCAGTTTCGGAACGTGTCTTTACTATCAATTTGAAGCTTGCAGTTAAGTTTCCTCAGTGGATCAGGGAGGATTTCCCGGGAAAATTCCATAGGAATAGCATAAAAATAAATTCTGCATTGAGACAAATTTTGTAAATTCGCGGCGGACTCAAATCGCGAAAAACCCTTCTTTTCGACGGAATTCATGTTCGGTATTGTGTTATGAGTGATTGGGGGATAAATTAACCGCCTTGATTCTTGGTTTGCCTTGAATCAAAGGTTATTTTTTCAGTAGGGTAACTTACACAACCCAGTCTCTATTCTGAGATTCTAAATATCTAAATTAAGGCTGAGCTAGCCCGTTGGCTATGGTGTCCACGGATCACGCTTAACATTGTCCGACAAATCTAGTGTAAAGGTTGTCACCTTTACACTAGAAAGACTCGAGTTGTTTCCTATAAACAACGATCGTTCAACAAACTCCTCGCCAACCTCGGAACAGTGGACAGCGGAAGCTCTTTTCTCTCGCTCACTCCGCTCCTCTCAAATGGTAACGTAAATCATAGATGTAAGAGTCCCGCTTAGGGTAAGTTCGCAATACATGTATCGTTCTCATTTTTGTGATGACTACCGATAGTTACAGGTGTTTCTTTCTTTAATGTAAAATAAAGAAATTATTTTGAGTTATTTTAATAAATCCGTAATGAAAATAGGATTTTTGAGCCTAGAAATTTGACGTTTTTACTGAGTTCAATCCTTTTTACCTTTTTTAGAAATCTAAATTACATAAATAAAGTTCAAAATAAAAGTAAAGTGGAAGGAAATAGCGCACTGACAAGGAAAGGGTAATCGATTCCATTAATAAAAACAGGTTCCGACGGAACTTGGCAGCTTGGTAGCCTCCAACGTGAATCAAAATTAATTATTTAAATTTATATAGTTCGTTTATGACACCTAGCTCAACTCGTTTGCGAGATATAATTAAAAAGGTATTGTAGACATACACACACATACGGACATTTTTTAAAACCTCATTTTTAGATTCCTGTGTTCGAATTAGATCGAGAAATGTCAAAAAATGAGGTTCGAAAATTTTCATCGTTACAAACCTTCCTTTATGAGGAAACAATACATGAATAATAGCCCTATATTTGCAGATTTTGTTAGAAAAAAACTTATTTTTTGTCAAACACTGCGAATCACTAAAGGGTGTTCTCAAGGATCTTAGCTATTATTTGTAAAATTAACAATTATTGAAAAAATAATTAAAAAATAAGCTGTCACTATCGGAGAATATCCTAAAAACATCAGCAGGTATTATTCATTGAAAATTTGTTTTCCGAACAAAATAAAACATTTCTATTATTGTTCATAATAATTGAAAATAACGATTTACGTCAAATTTTTATGAATATCTAAAACCCTTGAGATTAATTAAAACCCTTTAGTGATTCACAATGAGTGCTTGCCAAAAAATCATTTTTTTGTGACAAAAACTGTAAATCTAGGGCTGTTATTCATGTATTTTATTAATTACAATTACAGTTATTAAGTAAA
The DNA here is from genome assembly GCA_037177015.1 of Euceroptres primus. Classification (NCBI taxonomy): domain Eukaryota; kingdom Metazoa; phylum Arthropoda; class Insecta; order Hymenoptera; family Figitidae; genus Euceroptres; species Euceroptres primus. The sequence goes on along the minus strand of JBAGKK010022211.1, from coordinate 8,968 downwards.
AGCGAAAGTCTACAGCAATGTAGACGTCCTTAGTCCTATGTCCTTAGTTCTTGATAGTACTGAGTCATTGAAACAAAAATAATTTTTGGATCGAAGAATGAAAATTTTGACGATTTGATTATGTATTTTGTTAATAACAATTGTAGTCAATAACTAAAAGCTATAATTTAAAATAATGTAGTCTTTCTTAGTATTTAATAGTACCAGTGCCGGCCTTAGCCTATGCAGCGCCCTCGGGCAAAATATTTCATGGCGCCTCTTACAGAATTAAAAATGCTAATATTGTTTAGATTTTCGAGATTTTCAGTGAAAACAAATCAAAACACATTGGATGGGTCTTTAGAAAAATTATGTTATTTCAGAAAACATAGGTTCAGAATACATACAAATTCGTGCAAAGAAAACAAAGCATATTGAGATTGTAAACTAAGTTTAGTTAATGCCCGAAGTTAACTTTTCGGGCTTTCTTATCGGCGAAATCTTTAATCAAAGAAGAAGAATCTAGAGTTTCGGCGATATCGTTTTCAGTTGATAAAGTTCCTAAACTGGAAAGTTGGTCTTGTGACATTGTAGATCTTAAATAAGTTTTAATTAATTTTAGTTTCGAAAAACTTCGTTCTCCACTTGCTACAGTCACAGGAATTGTTAATAAAATTCGCAAAGCAATCCATATATTCGGATATAAATCTTGTAAACTGTGCCGCTTTATGAAGTTCAATAACATGAGCGGAGTATTTTTAACTTTAACCTTACCAGAAAGAAAGCTTTAATACTTATTCGTTCATCGCAAAGCAGAGTACCGTGAAACTCAGATTTCGAATTAATCATGAGTTTAATTTGAAAATCAGCACAGGATTTAACAAGTTCTTTTCTTTCTGGTATATTACACAGGCCGACAAAAATTTTTTTTTAAACCCAGAAACCAGACTATACTTTTCTGAAGAGTTTTTACGCTGATGAATCCGAATCTGGCCTCAGAATTGCTCAAAGCCTGGTTTTATATTGGAGGTTAGATTACACGGCTTTTTGCTAACGATCCAGAAACCAGACTACACTTTTCTGAAGAGTTTTGACGCGCTGAATCCGAATCTGGCCTCAGAATTGCTCAAAGCCTGGTTCTTCTTGAGATATCCTAACCTAAAAGTGCAGAAAATGCTGGTTTTCGCTATATTGGAGACTAGATTACCCGGCGGGCTGAATTTTTTCGTAAAATATCGTCAAAGCATTTAAGGATTTTGGAGTAGCTGATCTCGAATCTGTGGTCGGAGTTTCCAAATTCAGGATGACGGATCCAATATGGCGGCTACAGCTGACACACTCCATAGCGAGTTCCTAAAAATTCCAAAAAGTGCTTGAAAATGGTTACTCGCGGGTTTTTGGGGTCGCTGATCTTAAATCTGTGGACAGAATTTCTAAATTCAAAATGGCGGATCCAATATGGCGACTATAGCGGCCACACTTCATAGCGAGTTACTAAAAATTCCAAAAAGTGCTTGAAAATGGGTACTTGTGGGTTTTTGGGATCGCTGATCTCAAATCTGGGGTCAGAATTTCTAAATTCAAAATGGCGGATCCAACATGGCGATTACAGCGGCCACACTTCATAGCGAGTTACTAAAAATTTCGAAAAGTGCTTGAAAATGATTATTTGTGGGTTTTTGGGGTCGCTGACCTCGAATCTGTAGTCAGAACTTTCGAATTTAAGACGGTGGATCCAACGTGGCGGCTACAGATGCCACAGTCCATAGCAAGTTACCAAAAATCTGTCATAAACTTTGACTTCTTATATGAACGTTCTCGTTTCTCTTCAAATGACTGTTTCAAAGATTTGCGTCTATGAACAGTTGTTATGTCATTTCTTTGTAGCGACCAGCAATAATCCGCCATCATTTGTTCATTCCATCTACCTTGAAAATGCCGCTCTTTTTGTTTAATGTCCTGATGAAAACGTTCACCCATTTCTTCACTGAATGCCTCGTTATTCTCAGGAAAGTAATCTATCTAAGAAAACAAGAAGTACAATTTCATACTCATCAAGCAGCCTAATTTTTGGAAATTCTTTAACATGGTAGATCCAATAGTCTTGTACTTTGGGTCTCGATTGTTTCTGAAAAAATTGTCTATCACACTTTTGAAACTTATCCAAGCATTTTTTTCAAGAGTCTTCATGGTTGCTGTAAATCGATCGTCTTTCATAAGTTTTCGTATATCAGGCCCAACAAATATACCTTCATTAATTTTAGCATCCGATAAGTTAAGAAATTTGTTTTGAAGATATTGGAAACATTTGCCATTTTTATCCACAGCTTTAGTGAATTGTTTCATCAAGCCAAGCTTGATATGTAGAGGAGGCAACAAGATTCGCTTGGTGTCAACAAGACTCTTATAAATGACATTATTTGAACCAATCTTCATCTCCGTTCGTTTCGGCCATACCTTCCTTACCCAGTGTTCATGTCGAGAACGACTGTCCCAAAGGCAGAGAAAACACGAAAATTTGATGTTCCCTGATTGCAAACCTACTACAATATTAATCATTTTCAAGTCCCCACAAATTTTCCATTCGTGCATATTGTCATCAATTTTCTCAAGGACAAATTTAAAACTTTCGTATGATTCTTTTATTGTAGTGGAATGAACTATGCGAATGGATGCATATTTATTACCATTATGAAGCAGTACTGCCTTAAGACTGAGTTTTGACGAATCTATAAAAAGTCTCCAGTCCTCTGGTGTATAAGGTTTTTGTATCCCCTATAAACTAATCAAACCTTTTGTGTCATTACAATAAAAAAGGTCATTTTCACTTCCGAAATATGTGACAAACTTATCGTCTCTTTTCCTGTAAATAGAACATTTTGTCCCAGGTAATAACAAATTTCTCTCTTTGAGTCTTAAAGGCATATGCCGTACCCTTATCGAGATTCAAATCACGAATAAGGTCATCTACAGCATGTTGATCGAAAAGTTTCGGTTTGCCGACATCAAAGAAAAACTTCATCATCACTTCTTTCAGCGTTATCACTTTCAACAAATTGCATATGTTCATAATCACTGCTTCCAGCATCATGACATTCAGCCAAATTCATTTGTTGAAGTACCTGTGGCTGAGAAGAAGTGTTTCTAATCCTTTCTATTTTTCCTATTTCGGCTGGTGTTACACTAAGCACCTTAGGATAGACCATCGAGGCTTTATTTCCACGATTTCTACGAGCTATATTACATCCGCAAAAGTAGCAGTCATTATCATGATTTGTAGGTACGCGCCAAATTGTTGGTTGAGTAACAACATCCTTTTTGATGCTATTCCAGTTTTTCAAAGTTCGTCGAAAATCCTCACAAATAGAGTTAGGAACATGTTTTATGCAGATTCTTTATAGGTGTCACATAGCATTGTTCAAACTGAGCGTCTATTGACTCACTGATTACTCTACGAAAACTATTTTCTTCAAACTTTCCGCATACATTACAAAATTCACTAACTTTGCTTTTGCAAGGAATTCTTGACATGGTTAACCCATTAAGGCCAGGCAAAAACTGGGGCAGATAGCACCAAACTAACTATTCTATTCATAGCATAACGGAAAAAAATACACATATTTTTCTTTTGTCATTTTCAATTGTTTATAAAAAATTATTTAAACAAATTATACTAAAACTCATGATTTTAAAAAACTGACTGCACCAGCCGATTCTACAAGAAGAATGATGACGAAAATCTATATAACATTTCTTAGTCAGACTTCAGTTTGTTAGTATAAAACGGTCATAAACAATTGCATGATGGAGAGTGAAAGTGACTATGTCAAGTCCCAAGCAAAATCCGAGTCAGATAGCATCAAAATAATTATTGCATCCATAGCAAAATGAAAAAATAAAATATACCTATTTTTTCTTATGTCACTTTCAATTGTTTATAATTAGTTTGATGCTATCTGACTCGGATTTTGCTTGGGACTTGACATAGTTACTTTCACTCTTCATCATGCAATTGTTTATGACCGTTTCATACTAACAAACTGAAGTCTGACTAAAAAATGTTATATAAGTTTTTTTCATCATTCTTCTTGTAGAATCGATTGGTGCAGTCAGTTTTCTAAAATCAGGAGTTTTAGTATAATTTGTTAAAATAATTTTTTATAAACAATTGAAAATGACAAAAGGAAAAATACGTGTATTTTATTGTTCCATTATGCTATGAATGGAATAATTAGTTTGATGCTATCTGCCCCAGTTTTTTCCTGGGCCTTAATGGGTTAAATATTCGAATGATAAATCATTTTCACAGTTCGCAATTAGTGCTAATGGTAATTCCACGAGTAGAAACTTTGATGGTATATTGTTCTTGGAGGTTCTAACTTTCATCAGCTACCGACGCGCGCAACGAGACTCTTTAAAGGAACTCTTAGGTGGATCCGCCAAGAGAGCGCGTTTAACAGTCCGCTTTTTCCACATTCTCTTTTCGATTAACATTGGCAATCTCCCACCTCATCTCTGCTGTCGAAAGAAAGAGCGTTCAAATTTCCATGCGCAAAACACAGCAGGGAAGTCTTAACGAATATATTTCAGCGCTATTTAGAAACTAAAATGGGTCAATTTACCAAACAAAATGTGGCAGATGAGAGGAGCGAAAATAAGAGCCGAAAAAACTAGCAAAGCTGGCTAAAACATAATTTTTACCAACTCGAACTGACCAAATTTTTTATTACACCGATTGTACCTGAAAATCAAACTATTTGAGTTGCGAAATTGTAGTTCTGGTGAACATCGATGTATTATTTTAAAACGTTCAAAAATTTGTTCTTTAACAAACACATTAAAAATTCTTGAAATGTTTAAAACTTTATATCCAAAGTATTTTGGAAAAATATTTTATAAATATGTAATACCTTGAAATGTATGTAACTGTACTATATCTTCGTTTTGAACATGTTAAATAATAACAGATAACATGGCTCAGGTGGTGAATGACTTGGCTCGGCGATCGCGAAGGTTGAGCAACCCTGGGTACGATTAGTATTCAGATGGGTGTCTTGTGATTCGCTCATAGCCGGGAGTTTTTCACTGCAATGGAGGCCCTGGCCGAAAGTCCAGGCGAATGCGAGTACTTCTAATAAAGTCGGATGCAGCCGCGGATTATTAGCCCTGTTATCACAGGGCCATGCCCGGTGGAGTGGAGTGGTGTCTACGGTATACATACTCATGCTAAAGGACTTAAATGATACTTTAGCAGTGAGCTCCCGTGTATAAACCTCCGTTTGACTGGGAATGTTGAATAGAAAGCATAGTACAATAGGTTTAACCTCAGTGCTACGGGACTTAAATGAACCAGCCATAAACAATAACAATGTTAATTAATTGTTCCCCTATAACAAATATATTCATGGATTTATCGTTCTTAAAATTTTAGTAGGATATCATTATTTTGTAAAAATGTATGTAAATACTCTATGTTTTGAACACATAATATATTTGTTATTTATTGTTTAAAAAATATATTTATGCTGCTTAAGATTTTGTTGTAAGAAAAATATTTGACTAATGATTACATCGACTATTAATAAATTATTTTTAAAAAAGTGTAAAGTTCATCAAACCCTAATTTCTGCTGCCTTTTTTTTTATTTGCAACGATAAAAATGTTTGTTCCTTTCATATTTATATAATTTTAAATAATTATTATTGACCTAATGGTTGTTTACTAATTATTACGTTAAGTTTAATTCAATTTAATTCAAATTACACTACCAAATATAATGATGCAAATACTGACTTTTGAAATTAATACATAATTAACATTTTTGCCCAAGAAATTGAATTTCTCTTTTATTATCTTTATAATTTTCCTTTAATTTTAAATTTCATATATTCAGTTTTTAAAAAAGTGATTTAAAACAAAAAATAAAAGATATATATTCTATACTTCCCGAGGATTATCCCATGACATTTGAATTCATATTTACCCTTTAATATTAAAAGGAATGTCTGAAGAAACTTTATGAAAATATGAACTAAAGATCAATGCTTTAATTTTAATGGATTTTTACATGAAAGCAACAGATTTTTCCATAAAAAATTGCAAAAAATTAATCTACTCCCATTGTAAGCAATGGAAAAACCGGGAGAGGTAGGACACTAGCGCCGCGCTGGAGATTTTGCGAACTAATGAACTAACAACAGTACAGTCGGACCTCCACCATGTAAATTTCGGGGGGAGTTATGAAATGATGGTGGTAGCTCGGAGGGGAAGTTAGTAGTTGCGCAACAGGCATTTGCGCACACACGTATGTATCCATGCGTGGGTGTAAACTATCTACGCAAACGCCTTCTCGAGAGTAGAGGCAAACGATAAAGACTAGTTGCGGGGAATATGACGTGGTGGAGGTCGGACTGTATGGAGTGATGCACATGGCTGCTGTTGCACAGGGCTGTGGACAAACCTAGTAAATGACATTTGCCGTAGAAGTTATTTTCCCGTAAACGTATATCAGAAAACAGTCCCTACGGCAAATGTCACTTAATAGGTTCTTCCGTTTGACAACAGACTTAAAGAAAATAATTCTAATAAAAAATTGTAACAAGTGTTGCGATAAGTAATATATTTGTTGCCTTACCTTAGGATGCACGGTACATACACCACAAGATGCCTTAACGTATAGAGGTTACACAATACCCAAAGTTGTTTACCTGGGGCAGGCGGGTGTTATGACGTCCTAGCATAAAGCCTCTCCTTTTAACTCACGTTTCTGTCCTTTTTTACCAGAAATTTTTATTTATGACAAACACACACGAATTTAACATGTCGCGTTCCAAGATCTGAAGGTGCTTCTCCACTAGAAACCTAAGCTGGCACGTTGCGTCGATACGTAAACGTTCTGACGTCATCGACGCGTTGTTACCAACTGTCACATGGTTAAACTCGGTTCGTGTCGCATCGTGTATAACCTTGCAATGGTTGGTGACAACGCGTCGATGACATCAGAACGTTTACGTGTCGACGCAACGTGCAAGCTTAGGTTTCTATTGGAGAAGCACCTTGAAAGATATCAGCTTTCTCATAAGTTACAATGTGCCAACTGCTTTTTGAAATACAGTCGGACCTATACCACTTCAAGATGTCGGAAGGAGTGTTGAAATGATACATGTCGCTCGAAGAAGCTTTCGAACATGGTGGAATTTCACAAGTTCGAGGTGAAACTATACAATCCGGCCTCTATCTGCAATGATCCGAAGCGTTTACAAGTAAAAGCGACATTGAGGATCTCTGGTGAGCGCGGCCAAAAGCTTAGAATTCAATTTAAAATATAAAATAATGAGAATTATTAAACAATTGCAAGAAGGTGGAATGGATAGTTTTTACTTGTATTAAATTAGCATAACATGCAAATCTCTCTCTTTATCCTGTTAGAAATATTAGAGGAAGCTTAACTATGCATCAAGTTATAATCTACGCATCAAATTGCGATTGACGTATTAGGTTATAAACTACGCATTAAGTTCTAATTGACGCACTATGTTAAAAACTACGCATTAGGATTAGAATTTACGCATCGAGCTATGAATCTGCGCATTAGATTTTAGATTTACGCATTAAGTTTAGTATCTACGCAATATATTTCGGATTTACGCATTAGGTTTTAGTAACTGCGCATTAAAATGTCAGGGAATTAGATCATGTTAATAAGTATGAATCATTGAATTCGTAAATAAGTGACACATCCGGTAGGTGGAGCAAAATTGCCTTTACTAGGATTGGTTAAAAACCTGTAAGTTTCCATTACGTCAGCATTGCGATTGGATGAAAGCGAGGAAGAGAGGGAAGAATCCCCTCCCAGTTCCTAACTTCATAAAGGCTTGCAGAACGAAAATTTGTCAAATTTCGGCACTTCAATTTTCTAATAAAACGTTAAACAAGTTTCGCACTAGTAAAATTTTGTTAAAGTAAAACTTAGAAAATATTAACTTTTGAGAAGTTAATACGCGACATCGACTATTTAAGATGTACGTTGATTTATAGTGAACATTGTGAAAATAACAAAATGAATTTTAATTATAAAATAAACAATTTGTTGTAAAAACTTTAACTCGAGTGTATAATTATTTCAAAGTCCGACCCAATTCAGCGGTTTTGGTTTCAATTAATCAAGTTCAGCTGACGGATCCAGATCTCAGCGAATAGTAGTAGCGCTACAACGGAAGTCAAGTACCCCAGATTTGGGATTACAACAGTATCGTTACCACTTTTAGGAGGTATTAGTTGAAATAATTAGTTAGAAAGAGAGATTTTATATAAAATGCCGTCATACCGTTATAACGGAATGTGTGTAAACTATCTGCGCAAGCGTGACCCCTCATCTGGGGCACCAGTGAGGGTAAGTTCAAAACTTTGAAGAAAAGATATATTTGGACCTGTACCATTTAAAGATTTCGGAGAGCATATTGAAATGATACAGGTCGCTCGGAGAGATATTGGAAGTTGCGTAGCATTTGCGCCTACACGTATGTACACATGTGTGCGTGTAAACTATCTGCGTAAACGTCAAATTACCATTATGTACGGTAGCGAGTAGTGATGGGGGCATCATTTGAGGAAAAATGGAAATGGTACAGGTTGAAAAATTACAAGTTTGACTGTAAACATCTGCAGACTGTATATGGTAACCTCTATACGTTAAGAGCGGTGTTATATATTATTCTAACCAGACTATACAGGTAAAATTGAACCTTGCAGAAAAGTTCCTTTTGGAATCGTAAATGAGTTTAAAGAGGAGTTAGATTTCTTAGAGGGAAAAGGGAATATTTCGAAAATTGATGAACCCACAGAATTTGTAATACTTTCACATTGATAAAGAAAGAAAACAAAAAACATCTAAAGCTTTTTGGCAGATCCACTTATCAGAAGATAGCTCTAAACTTACTACTTTTCAAACTACATTTGGGAGATATAAATTCAATCGTTTACCCTATGG
>JBAGKK010022201.1:0-11399 GCA_037177015.1 Euceroptres primus | reverse complement strand
CCAAAATCTACTTGTTCCAGCATTAAGTAAGCTAACTGATTATCATATGCTTTGATCACGGCATGTATTCCTTTTTCCACGAAGGACGGTTTCATAATCTTTTTTGCAATAAGTAATACTAGCGCAATAAGATCGTCAACTGCACAGCCCAAGTCAACATTTTCAATCTGAAAAATCTTATTGATTCGATTTACTTCGTACAAAATTGGCTTCAGAAACTTTAAGTACAAATAGTTTACATCATCATGCAACATCTGATCTAGCAAACGGGCAGTCAAACATTTTTCTTTTTCTACCACGCTGTGAAAGTGTGTTTGAAGTTCCAGCTAGTGTTCCAATAAGACGTTGACAACGAAAAATCGCACTAAGCATCGAGTGTCGGATAATTCGACGAACTCATGAAACTTTTTTGGCTTACCGTCTTTATCAATAAATCCCATATTTAAAGTATCCCAGGTTCTTCGGTATATCGTTTTACGTAGAGGGGAGTGACTGAACCAATTATAAATTTCTCTACAGAGAAATTCAACATTTGCTGGAAACTTAATAGCTGCTTTGGAGGTTGATTTATTAATCGCATGTTTATGCATTTTACTAATTGTAAATTCGGATATTGCTGTTTTAATAATGCATATAATGAATGATTTACCCCACATAAATTTGAACCGCCATCTGTGCCAATACCTATTACGTTTTCTAACTTTAGTTTGTTTTCAGTTGACTCAACAACAATCAACGAAAACATCATATCACCAACGTCAACGATTAAATCAGATAACATGCAAGGCGCGATAACGTATTTTATCAAACTACTACATTTGGTTCGGTGCATTTTAAAATTTTCTAAACTTGTTCCTTTGCCCAAGTCTTTCAAAAGATTGCACAAATGGTCAATGTTTCTTATCGAACTATGATGAGCAATGTATGCAGCAAGCTTTAAATCTCTATCCTTTTCCATGCGTCCAACGTCTGTCGAAAAATGCGAAGTCAATTTTGTCTGTTTTCCTGAGCTTATTGCTCTCCAATTTCCGCCGATGAAGTGATGTTGCATGCTTTTCCAAGTCTGCTCGATGTGCTCGCAAATCTTTGTTACAGATTTTACAATAAGCTTCGTTAAAGTATTTTTTTTCATCAGCCTTAGTCAGCCAGCCTATAAAAAATGTTCCAAATCATTTATTTTAGTAATTTATAAACAGCATGTAATAAGCAGAGAATTGTTTTAAAAATATGTAAAGAAATTCACTTACCTTTAGCCCAAGGCATCGACTCCCATTCATTTTTATAAGTTCGCAGCTTCTCACCGACTTTTCCCATATTCGTTCTGATGGTAAGAGCAAAGAGAAAAAAAAAAGGAAGAGGATCCACAAGAAACGTTCACTCTTATTTATAATAGTTTTCGTAATTATTGCGAATTTTGATCACATTTTTAAAATTTTGATACACCTAAAAACCATATCCAAAAAATGTAAATATTAATATTCTTATTACTAAAATATTAAAATCTGAGAAATTTTAAGTATTCATGTAGAACATTTTAAACAGTTTATTTTCAAGCTGTCTAATAAAATATCACTACGACATTTTAAAGAAAGGTATAATAGTAGTATTATAAAAGTATATTTACAGATTGTTTTTGAATTTAAATGGAAATCTAACAATTACGTTTGTTCAGAGAATAAAATACTCCTTACGCGAAACGTAATGAAACGTGCTCTCTACTTTGAGGTTAACGTGAGGTACAGAAAACTCAGAACGGCAGAACGCAGATCGAGAAAGAATTATACCGTCCGAAAGAGCCAGCTGACTCAGCGAACTTTAATATTGGTTTAAACTTTTCTAAGGGTACCAGTGATTAAATAATATAATTTAGGAGACATGATCTGTTCTCAGCTAGTTGGTTGACTCAACCGCGTGTTTAACTATATTGACATATTAGGGTCTTAGCATCCGCAAGGAAAACCATGCTAATTGATGATAATGAGACTCGCCCTACTCGTCAATCTGACTCTTTCAGACATCTCTGGCGTCAAAAACCCTAACTTTAGAATTATTTTTCCAACTATCGCCATAAGTAGCCAACTGAAAATCGAAAATCGCCAAATTTGTCGCCAATCGCCAAACCTGAAAATTGGTCGCCATCTGTCAAAAAAAATCGCCAATACTGGCAACCCTGTTCAACGTCATGCTGAAAATTCGCAGCCAACGTGGCGTATGAAATATTTTGATTTCGTAAAGTACACTCGTCGGTGAATCGAAGGCCTGTGAATCGAGGACCACCTTCATGGTCGTTCACGCTTCACTGATTCTGTCCCGCGCCCCTGAGCGTCCCGCGACGGCCCCATCACTCGGGCAGTCAGGGCCGCCAGACGTTTTTACATCACGACTCTCTGCGCATTTACTTTTGTACCCTCAGAGACTATATACGCGGTCCTGAAGACTGCTCGCTCGAATAACATTGCATCGAGGACCGTCTACCCTCGAGCCCGGTCCTCGATTCACCGACGAGTGTATATGAGAAATAATTGTTCATCTATAATATAATATAGCGCGGCTAGCGTCACACGCATTGCTTTTCCTTAACAGTTCCTTAACGAACTGCAAATGTTTCTGAAAAATGCATGAATTCTTCATGAAAAGTTTTGTAAATTTTACTGAAATTTTTTCTCCGATACTGATTTTTAAGAATTACTGGAAGTACAGAAATTTCTTCCGAAATTTATGAATTTTTTCTTGAAAAGTTATGGAAGATCTGCAGACCTTTCTTTCGTATCCAAGATCCTTGAACTATTTCAGTAAATTTTCAGAAACGATTTTTTTCCGTGTATGGCCGAGAGGCTTTAGACGTTAAGAAAGCGTTGGTTAAATAGTTTACAGGTAGAGGTTCGGTCAAAATTTTAGAAAACTGTTCTCTAAAGCTTCTAAAACTATTCTGCAAATTTCATATCCTGCGTTCCATCGTTTCGGTCTTTAAATTTTATAAAACTTTTCAACAAATTTTTGAACAATAGTTCGTCGAATCGTATAACCAAGACGGTTTTAACTTTTATTAAATTCACCTTCATATCCGCTAGTCTACAGCTAGTTTTTTAAAGTTTAAAGAACTTTTTTTCCGTGTAGTTTGTATAATTACATCAAAAACCAAACTTTGTTATTTTTACTCCAAATTACATATCTATCTATCTTTGGTTAAAACTGGAATTATTTCTGTAAAAGTATGCTTAAAAGTTAATTGGGTTTTTTTCTATCGAAAAGGAAATCTCTTTAAAATGAATTTACATAAGCTCTTTATAAATCAATACACTTATGAGAGTTTCTATTACTCAACTTTATTTTTTAGTTTATTAGTGCTGAAGAAACAAGACCAATATTATCAGAGCATCTTTATCTTTGCGTGAGTGACTCTACGGAGAATCGTTTTTGTATCAGACATAATGAAGATATTATTTTATTCTTAGATTGCTTTAAACTATAATTTACAAGTAGGAATATTATAATATAAGTATTTTCTCGAAGATTGAGATCTTTGATTACTAAACACTTTGACTACGAATTGTAAGACTCACAATGTTTTATTTGCATTAAATAATGTCTGTGCAAAGCAACATTACAAGAAATTCTATTTTTAATTATGTTGTCCTAGGATTGTTAAATTGATTGATTCTTTTTTTATTTTGCAGGTAAGTCTAAGCACCTAATACTTGTTCTGCTCGAATGGTAACGTATCTCGCATGTATTAACCAGTTACTGAACATTAGAATGTAAAAGCTATTGCAATCAAATTCGCATATCTGGTTGTGACACAGTGCACAAAACGCGTTAGTAGATTTATCAATTGCGCAAGTATTATCCCAGTTCGCACGATTCTCTGATGCTGCATATTGCGAATTCCACTTGAACGCACAGGCAAGCGAATACTCGATCCATTTTTAATTTCATGTATTTGTCGAGGTAAAACGAACCATGACAGTATTTAGCAGCAATCGTGATTGTCCACACTCGTTAACTGAATTGGAAGAAAGAAAGACAAAAAGTGAACGGGGATTTTGATGAGAGAATTGGAAGGTACAATATTTATTCGAGTATTTTTAAAAAATTATTATTAGTTATTATACTATTAGGCCGAATTCTTTTTATAATACTTTGGAATTGTTAAAATTTAATTAACAGATTCAGTAATTTGAAGCGTGGATTCTCTTCTGAACCATTCTTTTCAGAAACTATTTCATTCATCTAAAAGATTTTTTCTTTTGTCCTGCTTCTTTCGACGAGTTTTCGTGTCGGTATTTCTGGTAATAAAAAAAGGCGAAAGAGAACAAATTCAACACTATAGGCATCGCTGGACTAGTTGTCTAGTGTTGCTCGGTATTGCGAAAAACAATGGGGTTGTTACACGCGAACGATGAGACTTGAAACGAGAGGTGAAGAGGGTGGGAGGGTGGAATGAGCCGTTGCTTGGGGGTGAGCAAGAGAATGGTTCCGGGGGTGAAGGGTGAGTAGGACTTCGGTCGATGTTATACCGACTACAGAAACCTAGAGAAGTATGGACACATCTACCTTCAGACTTTTTCTATTTTTATGTTAATCGTTTAATGAGCTCGATCGCCGTCAGAGCACTTCTCATTGAAATCGATCGGATTTCGACGTTAAACATCTACTGAAAGTAAGCATTGAGCATGGCTCGCGATTAAAGTTAAAATGCTTTCCGAAACGAGCGATAGATTTACCCTCGGAGCGTTATCATCGATCGCGATCGTTAACGCTCCGATAATGAGCCATAAATTTAATTAAGCGTGCCAACGTCATGTTTAATGCACGCTTGAGTCTCACGTGTGTATACAGGTGCATATCTTTTTGTAAGTGAGCGGGAGAAAAATCGAACGTACTCCAGAGTAAACGTAAGCCTGACCTTGGCCAACGACCTTAATCTTCTCTTTGACCTCGATGGCGAGAAAGGATTCGAGTTTGAGAAAGTGCCGTGATATAAAAGCAAAGACGATCTTGCTCAGAGAAAATGTGCCTGGATGAATATCGCGTCTTATATTTCAGCTTGAGAGAAATTATGTAGCATTTAGGTGGCAACTTGGATCGAAAAGTTCTCAAAATAATTGTAAAATAAATCTTAATTGCAGAGCAATTTATTCCATACCAAACTAAAGAATACGGAGCAGTTTGGTAAGCTTTCAAATCGTATAGTCAAGATTACAATGCACAATTTGTTGCAGGTCATTTTTTAGAGGAATTACCCACATACGTTTTTATTATAATTTTGAAATATTGATAAAGTTCGAAATTATAAGTTTCTCACAAGCGGCGAAACTCTTTCGACTTAAAGCTCGAATCTTTAATCGCAACGTGATGTGTTTGATACTTAGTAGTATTATTTCTTTTCTTTTTTTAAATTCGGGTCATTTTTTAAATTAAAATTTGTGCCTATAGTAAGCCTAGGAATGACTTTTTGACTCTCAATTTATAAGTTTCTCTGGACCATCGGTTTGATTTAAATTATACATTTAGTACTCGCAAAATTTCTTTTATTCTTTCAGTAATAAATCTTTTTTAGAACAGTTCAGTAAATATTATTATTTCAGTAAATATTATTAGAATAGTTCAGTAAATATCTGGCCTATTTGCTTTTTGATAGGGCCTTGTTTTTCACCCCCTGTGTCTCCTCTTAACCCGGCAAAAGGCTCACACACGTGCCTATTACCTCGTGCAGAGGTAGTATGTAACAATAGGGTAGTTCCCCTATCCCAATGCAATTACCAACCAGTCAGTATGAGGGTCGTCTTTCTCTCGCAGCATCAAGTGTATTACACTGAAATACGTATACATATATGTATAATGTATATTGTATACATCCTGTGTATTTGCAATTACACCTACACAGTGTCAAAAAGCATTTCACGCGTAACACAGAGCGGTTAAGCAATGTGCATGTATAAGTACCCTGGCGTAATTGTCTACCATAAAAATTTGACTGACGTATTTGATACCTGATACCTCAATTTTCATTGAGATTGATAAATTCGTAAATTCAGGGATCACAGTCAGTCCCCTATTCCACTTTTTCTCCTATTTTTCCCCTATCTTTCTCAAGATCCCCTAAAACCTCGATTTTTGAGAATTTGCCCCTTCTTCACCTTTTTTATTCAAATTTCCGATTAATTTGCCAAGAATATAATAAATGAAAAATTATGATATTCAAAAACGCGTACCACAACATTAAAACCTTAGAGATTCAGAGTCTTCTAGAATCTTCTAGAAACTTTAAAACTTTTCCCAAATTTTCTAAAATCTAAACTCTTCCATAACCATCTAATATCTTCTGGGTTTTCTAAAATATTTTCTAGAAACTTTTATCTGGGTTCTCCTGTAATATTATCAAATCTTAAAGAACCTCCTAAAATTCTTTAATATTTTAAACAACATATTAGACTTTTCCAGAATCTTCTAGAATCCCCAAGAATATTCTGAAATCCACAATTTCCAGAATTTTGCAGAATTATTTACATTTAAATTTATAAAAAAAAACTCCTGTAATCTTTAAGAATCTTC
Source organism: Euceroptres primus (assembly GCA_037177015.1). Taxonomy (NCBI): domain Eukaryota; kingdom Metazoa; phylum Arthropoda; class Insecta; order Hymenoptera; family Figitidae; genus Euceroptres; species Euceroptres primus. The sequence continues at coordinate 4,844 of JBAGKK010022201.1, read as the reverse complement.
TAGACTGTTTTCAGAATCTGTCTAAAATTCTGTAGACTTTTCGAAACTCTTTTTAAAAAGGTCTGGACGAGACTAGAAGATATTAGAAATTTAGGGCAGAATTCAAAAGATTTTTGAGAATTCTAAAAGATTCTTAAATAGTCTAAAATATTTTGGAAAATCATAAGTTTTGGGGGTGTTCTTGAAAATTAGTTTTAAAATTCTTAAAAAGTCTGGATATCTCTGTAAGAGTTTTAAAAAATCCTGGGAAATTTTAGAAGGTTTTAGAGAATGCTGGAGGGGTTTGGAAGAGTTTGGAAGATTTCAAAGCATTATGAAAAAATCTTGGAAGATTCTTGAGGATTTCAGAGTTGCTACAGAACTCTAATTTCAAAATTATCCAGGTCAAATTTTGAAAAAGTTCCAGTCAAATCAATTAAATATTGTATTGGTCGTAAACTAATTTTCGCCGTCCATATACCACGCGGACATTTTTGCTACAATGTGATATACTCGTGTCTTCTTCAGTTGCTTAGTGTAGAGGTAGATACGAGTGTATCACACTATATAGCAGAAATGTCCACATGGAATATGGACGACCCTTTTGCCAACCATTTCTGGGGCTGTGATTAATAAATGCAAATTTAAAGGACTTTTCAATAATTATTAAATTCTAAACAATCAGTTCCTGTAAATTTGCAACATTAAAATCCTCAGGCAACGACTAAAATAATGATTAAGACTTTAAAGGAGGTGCAGTTAAAAAAAGTCCAATCATCTTTTCAAAATTCCTTGATTTTCCCGGGTTTTCGAGAACTTTTTCAAAATTCCATGCCACTTTCAGGTACTTTTCCATGTCCTTGATTTTGAAAGATTTTAGGATCTACAAGTATATGGAAAATTTAAAATATTCAAGAAGATTGTCAAAAAATCCAGAAGATTACATGAAGAATTTTAAAAAAACTCTATACATATTTCCGAAGTTTCTGAAAGTCTAGTTTGTGCATGGAGTATTTTATTCGATTCTAGACGGGGATGTAAGACTTTTAAGGAATTTTTAAGATTCTGGTGAATTTTAGTAGACTCATTTCGGGAATTTGATTTGTTGAGAATTTTAAATTTGGTAATTTCATAATTCAGACATCTAAATTCTTGTCAGTAATTTTAGTAACCGAAAATTCCTAAACGTGTCACAAATATTTTCGTTTCCCTCTTCACGGTTATAAAGTTGACACTTTCAAATTCGTAGGGTAGCTCTCAAAGTTTAAATTTTTCTATTTTTACATTCTCATTACATGAGAGTGTAATGGTTTCGTTTGAAATTTGATCTCCCCATTTTTTTTATAAATCTTTACGTTTAAAGACCCTCTGAATCCAAAAATCAGGTTTCGGTGAGGGTGTCTGTCTGTTGGTCTGTTCACTTTGTTTTGTGTACCCACGATAACTCGCAAAGAAATTATCATATCGAATCGCCTTTTGGTACACTCGATACAAATTCAGAAAGTTACAGCATTTTCAAAATTTGAGAAAAACACTTTTTGAAAAATTAAAAATGTCTAATATCGGTTCCTAATAGTAGTCAAAGAGCTCTGTAAATTATCTTAACATTTTTCAATTTGATTTGAATTCAAAAAGGTGAAGTATTTTCAAAATTTTGAATTACAGTTTTTAAGAAATACAGAAATTCTAATAAAGGTTCTTGGTAATTTTCAACAAGCTTTATAAATTATCTTAATAACCCAGGCACCCAGGACGCCACGACTAACAAATTATTTGAACTGAATTATGTCGAAATCTGGAATTTTTTATTTGAAAAATCAGAAAATTCTATTTTACTTGAAAAATGACGAAAAATAGTGTAGAAGAGACCTGAGAATTATTCTAATAGAACTCTCCTTTTCACAGAAAAAGCACATTATTCTTGTAAAATTTTGTCTAGTCGATATTTATACGAAAATTAATAGAATTTTTCATTATAAAAGTTTATCACAAAATTAATTCATAAATTGTATGATTCCTTTCATTCTAATTTTTCGAAATTCAATTATGTTCTTACCGCGCGCGAAGCGCGAGTGCCGTGATGAGAATGTATTCCTCAAAGTCGAAGTAACTTTGAAAAAATTAGGTTCACAATCACGTGATTATAAAACGTACTTATTTGCACTAGTAGTGTTAAATCGTAAACCATTTGACTTTACGTGCAGTGCGACGATTAAAGATATCGGAGCACGTAACGCGATGATCAAACGCATCGAAGCGCGAAGCGAATCGCGCGCTTTGCGATTCGACACATTCATGAGAATGTGTCCCCGAAGAGGGCAGATTTTTTTTTATTCGCACCTCTTTTGCACTATTTATTATTCATTTCCCTTTTGCTTTCTCCGATTTACCTAAATCAGGGGTAAAGAAATAAAATTTTTAAGTGCAGTTACTTTATATGACTTCATTCAACTTCTACTTTTCTCTTATCTCTTTGAAAAACCTAACGCAGATCCCGTTGTATGAAAATATCGAATTGAACTTCCTACTAAGTGTACATTTTTGCATTGTATGGCCTTTGCTAACGCATTTGCATGGCCATAGAAATAGAAGCGAGGCCTTGATGTATATACTGCAGCAGAAACATCGACCTGATGGGCGCACAGTGGTCGGAATAGCAGGAAACGCTGACCAAAATTCAAAAAATCGATATTTATTTTGCGTAAAACCAAATACGGTATTCTATAAACAATTAATCTTTGCATCACATGCCGGAAGGATTGGGCTCCGTATTACGCACGTGGGCTTTGATAGGGCCCGAAAGATGGCCTGTTCCCATACTTGCACAAACCAAAAGTTTATTAAAAAACATGATCTCAAAAGAGCTCCGCGCTGCTCCGCTGTGATTCCTATTCAAATACAAAGTCAACGAGTTAGTGATTAAAAAAATAAAAAATTTTGCTGCTCCTAACTGCTACTTTCGTTTTAAACAAGTTTACAAGACAGGTGTACGCGCATGGTGATTAGGCGCAGTAGGAGCCCAAACTCGTAAAAAATAAAATCGTTGGTTAACGTACTTAAAAATCAGTGTCCACATGTTTTTGAGTTTAATGAATCCGAATTTGATATCAAAATTGACATAAACAAAATGTTGGACTTAAAATGGCTAACGCACAGTGGTCAGAAAAGTGGGAAAAGCTGGCTAAAATTTTAAAAATCGATATTTTTTTAACACGCTTTTATTAGCTTCACCTGTATGTATCTATGTAACTATGTAACGGAATCTTTGAACGTTCTTTTCACCCACTTTAAGACGTCAGATTAAATTGAAACTTTGCACAGTCATCAAGGACCGATGACAATACAATAATTTAATAAGTTTGTCCCATTATTGTGACCAGGATCATCAGGATTAACGATTTATCAATTTTCCGGAGAGGGAGCCTGAGAAACGCCAACACTCTAAAAACAGTCTATTGTCTGTCAAATGATTCCTTTTACTGTGAAAGGATTTTCTATTCAAAATTGGCATGAGAGGAAATCCTTTAACAGTTAAAGGATTGCCATTTCAAATGCTATCCTTTTACTGTCAAAGTATTTCCTTTGATGGGGAAATGAAATCCTTTGTAGTACAAAGGAAATATAATTTCGAGGATAAAAGAAACTAATTGTATGATATAACCTATAAAAAACGTTCACAAGCTCAACTTTGATAAATGCCAATATTAAATCCATCATTATCAATATACTATAATTACCATCCGTCTTAGATTTAGTTAAAGAAATTTTAAGATACAACCTTGCCTGCACTACAAATTTTTCAATATACGTGCATAAAAATTGAAAGTCCATAGTCTGTAATGTTGAAAAAATGTTATCAAAATAATTTTTAAACTTTGTTGCATTTTAAATTTTACAGTGAATTCTAGTATCAATTTTACTAATAATTTCGAATCTAGATTTTTTTGCAAATAAAAAATAATTATTCCTTTTAAAAAATATATATTCCATGATTTTTATTCTTATAAGGTCAACAAATTTTTTCAACGTATACATTTTTTCTTGAAATTAGATATTAGATTATAGATATAGATAGATGTAGATGTAGATAGATAGAAATTAGATTTGTTCAATTTTTGTTTGCGGATCTTGAATGTTATTTATTGTTAGAAAAATAATTATAGCTAGAATTGAATGTTTTCGTTCACTTATGTGTTTGTTTTCTAAGCTTTAATATTATTTTATCATAATATTTCGGAAGGAATATAATATACAACAGAAAATACCGTAAAAGATGAAACAACATTTTTTTCATAGAATTTTGGTTATTTATTAGTTTTACAACTGTTTTCTTAACGATTACGTATAATCTAACTTATTTCTGTATACCTATAATTAATGTTTACATTCTCTTTATAAGCAACATCTACGTTAAGTCATTCTTTTATAATTAAAGTGCATTAGGTAATACTTTCCATCTCCTACAAACATCCGTTTTTCAATAGGGCCATATTGATTTATTGTGGCGGTTGATACAATTTGCCATTTTCGCGTTGGTTCGATATGATAAGCATGCACATGAGGATTGAAACAGATTCCGTTAAAATCTCATCATTCGTTGCCAATTCCTTGTATCTTTTCAATCGGTAAGTCGCTGTAGCTTCCCAGTGTTTTTTTACTTCTTCCCAAGGCTCTCTTTTTTTCTCAAGCCACTTATGATGATCAGCCACGTCAGAATCTACAATATTGGTGTTCGTTTTAACTGAGATTAATTGAACATTTTCCTGTGCCTTTCTTTTAGAATCGGCGAATTGTCGAAGTCTGTACATCACATTTCTCCATTTGTCTGGTAATTTTCCTTTTGCGTTTTTCGTATTGTTTTCGGT
>JBAGKK010022192.1:0-11400 GCA_037177015.1 Euceroptres primus | reverse complement strand
CGAGCAGTCTTCAGGACCGCGTATATAGTCTCTGAACGTACAAAAGTAAATGCGCAGAGTCGTGATGTAAACAACGTGTGCGGCCCTGATTGCTCGAACACTCGGTGGGGGGGGGGAGAGACAGAATCAGTGAAGCATGAACGGTGCCATCGAGCAGTGCGTCGTCAATCCGGTGGTCAGTGTATATATATATAAAACACTATTAATAATCTTTTCCAAAAGTTTCCTCGTTGCCGGGCGAAAGTACCAGAATCCGGAGCAATTAGTTGACTGTAACGGATACACTAAAAGTATACACAGGAGTATGCATGTTGCTTTTTGCGAAGTAAACACGCGTGCTCTGAACATTTAAACCTTGCGAGAGTTGTGATTGGCTGCAACTGTCGTCATCGCAACGATGTTGATGTTGTCGCCATCGTTCGCCAATCACAACGAAGTGACGATGTAGCGCAACGAATTATGCTTGGTTTTACAATATTACAACGTGTTTTATACTGATTAAAAAGAGATATTTATATATATATATATATATATATATAATAAATATTACATTTAAATATGAAGTAATGTTTACATTATATGTTACTGATAAAAAACATTGTACGCCTGGTTTAGTTAAAATTTGACGAAAAAATAAAGGCAAGTGTTAGTGCAGACAGACCTTAATTATAGGAAGAAGTTGCGTGTCGTGCGATAAGTAGCATGGCGACAAAAGGCAAAAGGTTCTTTTTCTGTAGATTTTCGTTCCAAATTTCTAATAATGGTTTATCTAATTCAATTAATTGTACAATTTTTAAAAATTCCGCTAAAGTTTTCAAAAATTTTCTTAATTAAAAATATTTTAATTTAGAGTCTTATCATTGAATGTCCACGTCCCTGAGTAGGAAAATTAAATATCTATCCCAGGACGAAAGAGATAACTGAATTGCCTTATTTCGCAAATTGTAAACAGTCAGTTGAAGTGAAGCATTCGGGATAAACGTTGAGAAATGTGATAAACGAATCGAGGATGAAATTACACGAGGTTAAATTTTAATTAATGTATTTTTTATTAAACATTAATAATTCAAATTAATTATCAACTCATTATGAAGAGTTATTTTTAATTTGAATTATTTTCATCAAGTCTTGATCCAAAATATTAATTTTTACTAAATAAAGTAAACAATAATAAAAGTGTGTTTCGTTTCTAAATTTGCAGAATCGTTGTCGTCAATGTAAAAAATTATTCTGCTGTCCCAATTGTCGATTGGCTCACGAACACAAGAAGCACTCTCAACGTGAAATAAAGTGTCCTCTCTGTTGTTCGAAAAAACTTCAATTAAAAGGAGACGAAAGTCACGAATTCATCTGCCATTTAGTTTTTAATCATTTGCCACTTCTTTGTCGTCTCTGCGGCCAATCGTTTGAATCGAACCAGGATTTGGTAATTCTTCAAAAGTGTGGTTGGTGGAGAACCGAAAATTCTCAACGATTGTTGCAATTTTTGGGAAATACTTTTATGCCCACACCATCATCGTTGATAATCAATACAACTTTGAATTCATGTAATAATAAGGAAACAGTTTCTGAAAATAAACAGGGCAATGATTTCGTGACATTCAATTCACCGCCAGTGTTGATTAGAAACACAAGTACACCTATGAATGACGGGATAAGTGGTCTGAAGGCAAATTTGGAAATTAGGTCCTTGAATTCTTTGAGCTTCCTCTTAAAAACTCCGGGGAATTTTTCACCATCTTTGGAGGAAAAAGGATCTTGGCCCACTTTTGATAACAACGAACTTAGGAGGTGCAGTTCGGATACTCAGTACTACAGTGCATTGTATTCTCAGTCAAGGTCATCTTTACAGGTAGGATTTTTATTGTTTTTGGTGTGAAAAATAGTTTTTGTCAAGCTTTTATACAGCTAAAACACTTATACAATTAATACAGTTTAACCTTTATTTTTAATGAGTTTGCTCAGAGATGAAATTTTGTTTGGATTGGCTGGATTAAAATTTACGGATTCCTAACATTTATCTGATAATTAATAATTTACTGCACTTACTCAAATTTAAAATTTTGTTTTACTTTCTCACTTATTGTGCAAAATATCATTTATAATTGATATTTAAAGTTTCAAAAAAAATTTATTATGAGTAGATTTTAGCAAAAGTAGAAAAAATAGAAAAGTTAGAATATAAGTTTTTTCAAATGCAGTAAAGAAATACATTTTTTACACCATTTTTGACAAGGTGGAATCATTTTTGAATAAGTTAATTAAAGATACTAGGATTACAATTATCTGATTATAAAGTCAATACAACTTTATTTAAATTTCTGATGGTCATTTTCATTTATGTATGTAATTTTCGATTCCACTTTCGATTAAGACTTCAATAAATCCCTTCGACTTCGTGAGGTCAAAAGTGGCATCCGGGAAAAGTTAATTAGGAAAGTAGAACCGAAAAGTGAAATAAGAAAGTAGAATCATAAAAAATAAAATTTTAATGAAAATGTAAACTTTCAATTTTTTTGTATTTTGAATTTCGACATATTTTCATCTTTTTAAAAATTCTGATTTCGACTTTCTTTTATTTTCTCATTCTTGAACTTTTGATTGATACTTGTCAACAATTTTTGCTAATGAATCAAAGTGAGAGGATCAGTAATAATTGTGGGCTCAGCTGAAAATTAAAGAACTTGATAATTTGCTATTAAACAATAATTTTAAAAAATGACAAAATGTACCGTTAAACGAGGCAACTTTGGACATGTGGGGTAAATTTGGACAGCCCTAAATTGATACTTTAAATTTAAATTTAAATACTTTAAATTCCATATTCTAGTTGGAACCGTTTTGTTTCTCAAAACGGTTCCATTAAGTATCAATTTACTAAAAATATGGAATCAATTTAAGCCTTAACTGGTTCCAGATCCTAATTAAAACCAGTTTGAGTAATTTAAGCGATAAATCTAGGACTGTCCGAAATTACCCCAAATGTCCGAAGTTGCCCCGTTTGACGGTACTTTCCTTGGTAATAACTTAAAAAGAAAAATATTATTTCTTTGAACCCAAAAACTGGCCTTATTGTTCCTCCTTTTAAAAATCTTAGACCAACTATTTCTGCAATAAAATGATAAAGTTTACATTTTCAAAAAATAATATTGTTTTTAAATTAATTTAAATTAATGTTTCATCACAATTTGTTTTAATTTCCAGGGTAGCAGTTTTCCTCAAAAGTCAATCAATTCCTCAACCAACACAACAGCCTATTACTCCTGCGATCAATTGGAGTCTGATTCCTCCAGAAGATCTGGCTTGGTTACAAGAGTGAAAGAACTCCCAGAGACTGAAGAACAAAACAAGAAAGAAATCAAAGAATCCACAAAAAGAGTCAGATTTTCAGACCAGTTTCAGTATATATCAGGCATGTCTGAGACCAGCGAATTTTTCGAAGCTCGCGAGAATTTTCCCGATATTTCCCAAAAGTTCCAGGATAATGGAAAGGAACTAGAACCATCAGTGAATCTTCCAGAGACATCATCTGACGACAGTGCACACCACGAAAATCAATTAAATGTGGAAAAAGAAAATAATGTTTCCTTATTGGAAAATAAAGTTTACCAGAAGAAAAATAAAATTTGCTTAAAGGACGATCAAGTTTGCTTGAAGGAAAATAAAGTTTGCTCGAAGGAAGATAAAGTTTGCTCGGAGGAAAATAAAGTTTGCTCGAAGGAAAATAAAGTTTACTTAAAGGAAAATAAAATTTGCCCAAGGAATTATTTGGTTGAAACTAAGATTTGCTCTCAGGAAAATGAGAATAGTGGCAAAGAAGATAAGGAGAATAATTTACCAAGTGAGCAACCAGCATCTTCAAATCCTGGTCCATCTGGTCAAATACACACTGAGGTTCAACAATCTGGATCTTCTCGAATTCTCATGATGGTCCTGGTTGAAAATGGATCTAGTTTATCAAGTTCAGAATTGGTACCTTTGATTGATTCTGAACTGAAAAAGTGGGAGAAAACTACAGCTTCAATGAACAGTGTTTACTCTTCAATTTCGAGTCGTTCATCTCAAGAGGACCGAAACACAGCGAGGGAACCTGGGGCTAGAAGAAGGTCCATTACATCTGTCAATAGCTATATGAGTGTCACCAGCTCAGATTGTTTTACTGCCCGCAGTGGATCCCAATGGAGTAGTTGTAATGAGAATTCGTCGTCCAGAAACGTCGAATCTTCAAAATCTGAAGGAATCTTCTCAACAGTGGCTCGAGTCGTGAGAAGTGCTTTGAAAAAATTACCAGGTAGATGGTTTCTCTACTTAATTTGTTGTGGAGGTTCCGATTTTGATGACGAATACGCTTATAAAAAGATTAATTTGAATCTGAAAGGGGATTGAGAAATCGTTGGGAATTTGATAAAAAATTATTGAGATTTTGTATTTAAAAAGTTTTAATTTACTAAGAAACAATAATGAAAACTGAGAGAAAAGTAGTAGGATTGTAATTAAGTATGTTAGACACTTTTGAAAAAAAACTGAATATGAATTTTTTCCGTACAATTATTAAGGAGTTAAATAAAATAGATTTTCAAAATGTGTATTTAAAGGAGATGTCGAAAAGGATTAGGAGAATTAATTTCCTATTTTAAAACCTTTAAGATAGTTTTTAGTGAAAGTAATATTTAATATTTAAATAAAATTAAAGAGGATTTCTCGAATGTTGAGAAACTTTTTATATTATGATTAGGATTTTCTGAAAAATTCTTGAAGAAGAGAATTTTCTTAAAAACTTTTGTGTCGGCCGATTTTTAAATAATTATTTTCTAATTCTTGAATTTAAAGAAATGCTGAGAAATATCTTGCTTTATTACTTTTGAAACGTTGCAAACTGTTGCTTTTGAAAGTCTGATAAATTATATTTTAAAACTTAAAAAATAATTACAAAATGAAACGCTATGGAATTCCACAGAATTTCTATGAAATTTTTCACGAAGTTTATATATTTGTGAATAAAAATTAAATTCTTTGCGCATTCCTTTGTAATAAACACTATAATTTATATTTATTCTCATAGCTTTTATATACTTAAATTCAAACATTTCTGTTCATATATTCGACAATTATATTGCACTGTACTTTATTGAAAAATAAATAAACGTTTTACTACTCCTTGTAATTAGTTTTCAACAATTCTTTACATACACTTCCAACTTCTCTTTACTCCTTGATAATTATATTTATTCAATATGATTTTATTTATTGATAAATATTTCACAGATTTTCAGTTTTTATAAATGTTTAAAATTTTAACCAAGAGTAAATTGTGCAGCGTTTGTCACGAATTTTTGAAAGAAAGATAATATAAAGCATAAAATAAAAAACTAGAGTACAAATTAATTTAGAAAACGCGTTTTTGTTAGGTACGAAAATTTTAGACTTGTAAAACTTTAAAATAGTTGCGATTTCTTTTTTTCTTGCAGGAGCCAGTTCATTACAAGAAGAATCGAGGGAGTCTAATATTTCGCAAATGTCACGTCCACTTGCAATTGCATCTACGTCAAAATTACCAACTACATCTATCAACAACTACCGACAAAATTCAGCATCTTATCTTGAATCAAGAATAAATAACCCAACAATTAAGCGACCTAGAGATCCAATTTCACCACCAGCAATTTCTGGATCTGCTTTACAAAACGAAGAAGGAAGCCATATTGCAAAGAGACCTCGTGGTTGGTATAAAATAAAAGCCAGAGAACCAATAGCTCGAATGAGAAAAGTTCAAGTAACTTCACCAAAAGGTATTTCTTCTGAGACACAAAGATTTCAGCTAGGCTCTCTTTCTGCTGGAAGACAAAATACAATTATACCCCTTCCATCAAGAGCACACCAATTTACTCAAACTGACTAAATGAATGATATTTCATTCGAGATAATTAAAAATATGAATTATCTGCGTGCTATAAATCTTTTTATTGAATTTCGATCTTCATTTTTTCCTGATAAAACAGTATGTAATATTTTATTGTGGGACTTGTGTCTATTAAGTTATAATCATTTTTAATTATTTATAATAAATAATACCGATACAGGATGTATTTATTTTTAAGGGTATACATCTGAAAAAATGAGAAAAAACGATAATTGATTAGATTCGAAAAAAACTTCACTTGGAAAGAGGAATGATAAATGTGAAGTTATCAACTTTCTATGAAGAAACTTTAGAAACTGTGAATACGATTTTTAGTTGGAGATTTATCTTATTTACAAGTAAAAAGAGTTTCAATTTAATTTAATTTTTCTCATGTCATCTTTTTTTTTTTTTTTTTAGACGGAAATTTATTTTTGACTAGGCACTTGGCCACTATAATCGGCTAGCTAAACAATTTTAGAATGTAATTATTTGAAAAATCGGAAATTTTTCATATACTTATTACTTATTTATATGATTAAGTGAAACATGTGGAAATGTCTGATAACGAAATATTGCGATGTTTAAAATAAATTAGGGGATAAGCTTCTAAAACATGATTATAATAAATTAAGTCATTGCAGCAGTGAAAACTGCCACAACAACTCTCCCTTTATTTAGGAAAAATGTTTATAAATAAATTTTACAAAACTCTAAAATATTATCCGTATGAAATTGTCGCGGATCGTTACTCAAAATTATGCTAGAAAATAAATTGTTCCATCTTAAAACTTAGTACACATTTAAGAAGTAGTACACTTTTATTATTAAAAATTGTATTTTTAAATTAATTTGTTTATTTCAATTAGGAATTAGGTTTTTCCCTTTTTTTCGTTCCAAAGTTATTGAGGAATTTCAAGGCTTCATAAATCTGATTCACAAGAAAGTTTTGCTGAATTTTTGCACGTTCATACATGTTTACTATAATTTTACAGATTTCCCTTGAGTTCGTGACATGGCCTTCGCCAAAATAAGTAGATACATACTACAAAGTGCGTGAATCAAAATACGATTCTCTATTGTTATGTACACGAAGGTGGGTGTGATTAGAAAGTGAATAAACACTGAATTATTTTCTCCAGTGTTATTCAGAAATTCCAGGCACTTGCGTTCGCAAAGCAGAATGTCAATGAAAAATTTCTCAACCGATATCTCAAAGAAAAACCGATAAAGAAAGTGAGATCTTTTATTTTTTTTTCGATTTTGAGTCTTTCACTTTTATTGAATTTCTATATTTTTGCATTTTTTTCTGAACAAGGAAACAAATTCAGTAATCAGTAGAGAAAAACCAAAAGAGCGTCTTAGAGTATGAAGAATATTTTTAATTGTTATTTTTTGGAATATATCGTATTTACGATAAAAGCAAAATTAAATTTTCTATAAATTAAAATAAACGAAATTATTTTTTAATTGTAAGAAAAAACTGTATTTTATATAGAAAGTTTATTGACAAATGTTAGTGGCAAACAAGCATTGTTTGTACTGCACAGTAGAATTAAATGATTAATTATCACTGATCTTTAGATATTATTTCAATACAATAATATATAAATGATTATGAATGATTTATTATAAATATGATTTTGGAATGATTAGTTGAAATTCTCGACTAACTATTAAAGAATCAGTAATGAATTATTATACTCACATTTTCTTGTATTATTTTCTCGTTTAAATATACTTGGTCTTTTACTAACGAGGTTTAAATGTGTGGATTTCGTAATCTTATTCAGCACTATAAACAATTGAGCATTGGAGATTGGAGATTCTAATTCTTCAAATTAGAAATGCATTAGAACTTGTTTTATATTATTTTACCAGAGAAAGGTATATTGAAATATTTTTGGAATTCGCTGTTTGATTTGAAAATTAAAGTGTATAAATTACGAATTTTGAGACAATTTGAGTTTTTATATAAATTTCTTAAAAGAATATCTAATCTCTATCAAGAACAATAATAATCTCTTTTTTTAAAATCTGATATTTTACAGTTTCCAAAAATATTTTTGATGGAAAATTCCTAAGATACTCTGCACCCTCTTTTGTGATAATTCATTCAAATATCTTGAAATTGATCACAGAAAAAAAAACTAAGGATAAAATTTGTTGCAGTTAATTTTTTTGAGGAAGAAATTTTGAAAGTGTCGACGTGTATCGAAATTTCGGTGCGGATAGTTCCGTACTATTTGTCCCAAAATTTCCGTATAAATAGCCATTGATACCTGGCTGGGCTATTTGCACCGAAATTTTGGTACAAATAGTTAAAGTCGTGACTGAAGCTATTTGTACCGAAATTTTTAATTTTCCAAAAAATGTGTAAATATTGCACATTTCATTATAAAAAAATCTTTATTTAATGGTCTCGCGAATCAACTACACTTGAGCAAAAAGATACAAAAAATATAATTTCAGTAAAAAAGTCAAAATTTAAAAAATTATATAAGTACCGAAATTTCAATACTCGCAGACACGGCCATAAATTTTCGTCTTGCAAAATGTTGTCATTGAAAAAAAAGAAAATTTAACCGATATTTGGATAAAATTTATCTTATGAAGTTAAATTTTGTTGCAGATCATTTTTACCCCAGAATCGAAAAAAACTTTATCCTTTGTTTTTTCTGTGATTAAATAAAAACTTATGAATCTTGAAAAATTGAACTTTCCTACTCCTTTTTTTATTTACACTAAAAACATGTTCTAAAACATAGGTTGGACTGAAGAGAAAATTTTTAATTTTTAGATCGGGATAGGTAAAATCTTTTTCTAAATGCAAAAAAGAATTTCCATCAATTTTGGTAGATTTTTCAAATGATATCTTCAGTTGGCAGAAACTAATTGAAATAGAAAAGTTTTTAAGATTTTCTCGGTTATTAATTGCCACAACTTTTTCTCTGCATCAAAAGGCTTAACAAATCAATTTTTATATTAAAATGAATATAAAATTGCACCGGGAAAGATAATCGAAATAAAAATGCAGATGTAGAATCATAATTATGTTTAAAACATTAATCTTTTCGAAGCTTTCAACTTCAAAACGTTTCTGTCAACTGAAGATTTTTATTCCTTTTAAAAATCTACCTAAAATAATAGAAACCTAGATTTATGTACTCAAAACATTTCTCCTAATCTGATCCGACTAAAATTTTTCTTCTCCGTCATCTCAAATGTTCAAGGTTACTTTTCACATTGTGGCCAAAAGCACTTTTTGTGGACAAAAGTATGTCTACAAGCCAATTTTCAATGGATTTTGATGTTTTTTTAAAAATTTTTTTTAAAGGCTTCCAGGTATTCACTTTGGCCAAACAAAAATTTTTTATTCAACAACAAAATAAACAATATTTTTATCCTAACTTTTCAGATGCACCTTTTTTTTAAGATCTTCAAATTGACTAAGAAACAGCTTATGTTTTTGTAATAACTATCTAGAAACAATTTCCAGTATGTTACAGTAAGAAAAAAAATCGTTTATAATATTTTAAACAAATTAATTAACAAAAGCCATTTTCTCGTGATTCGTAATGATTAGTTGTTTGCAATTCATAGTTTTTATATAAAATATGAGAGAAATTAATGCCTCATTGCGATTAGTTAAGAATAGCTGCTGTTTGACAATTGTTTAAATAATTGTTATAAACAAATACACAGTTTTCGTATGTCACAATGAATAGACTCAATTTTTTTGCAGAATCAACCAAACATGTCTTGCGAAAAACTCCTTGCTGTCATGTTTTTCAAAGTAATAACTGTTAATTATTTAAACAATATTTATAAATAAATTCACATTTTCAACATTATTCCACGAATAGGCCCAATTTTTTTGCGGAACCAACTAAAAATGTATTGCCAGTGACTCCTAGCTGTAATTTTGTTTAAATTGATAAAAAATATTAATTATTTGAACTTGCCAATGGACAAGAGCAATTAATTATTTCAACAATTTTTATAAACAAATTTACATTTTGGCCACTTTTGCATGAATAGGCTTATTTTTTTCGTGGATTAAACTAGAAATGTCTTACCAATGACTCCTTCTTGTCATATTTGTTCAATTAACAACAACTGTTGATTATTTAAACAATATTTATAAACTAATTCACAGTTTGACCATTTTTCCATAATAAATATTAATTTTTTTGCAGTATTAACTAGAAAACCAAGTTTTAACCAAATATATGTGTTAATGAAAGGTGTGATGGGTTCTTGGTTATTGGGTTATTGGGTTATCGAATTATCTATTTATTGGGTAACGTATCTCAACACTTTTTCATAATTAGAAAAATATGACAAGAAGGAATAATTTGCAAAACATTTCTTGTCGATTCTGCAAAAAAATTAATATTTATCATTAAAAATGGTCGAATTGTGAATTTCTTCATAAATATTGATTAAATAATCAACGGTTTTTGTTAATTGGACAAATATGAAAAGAAAGAGTCATATTGGTAAAACATTTCTAGTTTACTTCACGAAAAGATAAGCCTATTAATGCAAAAGTGGCTCAAATGTATATTTGTTTATAAAAATTGTGTAAATAATTAACTGTTCTTGTCCGTTGGCAAAGTATCATAGCAAAGAGTCATTGGAATTACATTTTTACTTGATTTCGCTAAAAAAAATGGAGCATATTCTTGAAAAAATGGTCAAAATGTGCATTTATTCATAAAAATTGTTTACATAATTAATATTTTTGCCAATTTAAACAAAACTACAGCTAGGAGTCACTGACAATATATTTTTAGTTGGTTCCGCAAAAAAATTGGGCATTCGTGGGATAATGTTAAAAATGTGAATTTGTTTATAAATATTGTTTAAATAATTAACACTTGTCATTAATTTGAAAAAAATGAAAGCAAGGAGTCCTTGGCAAGATATTTTTGGTATATTCTGCAAAAAAAAATTGAGCCTGTTCATACGAAAACTGTCCCTCACAGCAACTGATTATCCCTAGGAAGTCCTCAAGATATCCTGAAAATTTTCAGGATATCTTGCCCATAGCCGTAGGAAGCCCCTAGGATATCCTGGGACATCCTAAGGAAGTCCTCTGGATATCGCCATTTCCCCTTGCTGGATATCCACAGATATCTCAGGGACATCCTCCGGATATCCCGACAATATGCTCCGAATTATATCGGCCGATTATTCGAATTATGTATAATTATTGTCAGTTCAAATGAAATAGAAACTAAAAAAATATCACTCATTATTTGGCTTTATACTTCTATTCAAAACATTAAAGTCTTGACTGCGATAAACAGTTTTTTACCTGTGTTCAAATCTTCAATGAATACATAGTGGAAAATAAAAAAACAATGGTAAACTCAAAAGTACAATGGCAACTCAAAATATTTATAAGTAGAATATCACTTCTACTCTCTAAATCTGAATTAGTAGTTTTCTACTAATGAAATAGTGCCGAATCGTTTACCAATTGCTTTAGTAAG
>JBAGKK010022181.1:0-11400 GCA_037177015.1 Euceroptres primus | reverse complement strand
TACGTTTAGAGTCACTTGCTTTAGTGCCAAGGCCATTGAGGCAACCCCCGAAGCCGGCATTAAATCGGGCTTTCAGTTTATATCTATAGAAAATTCTGTAATAAATCAATAGCATCTGCTTTTGGCAGATCGCAATAGCATATGCTATAGATACAAAAGTATTTTTTTCTCAGTGCATATATCCCTGAATTTAATGGAGGTTGCATTACTTTTTTCACATTTCACTTTAAACTTCAAAAATATTTATTGAAATTTCAAATTTATATTTGTTTGACAAAAATGTATTTGAGATCAGTTAATATCAAACTTTAAAAAAATTAATCTAAAGGTCTTAGAGCATTTATCCACAATTTCCGATTTTACATGAATCCGAATACATGAATACAAAAAGAATTCCTAAGGGCAAAAGAATTCTTCTCTAATAAATTAACGCCTTTATAAAATAACCTCTAACAAAAGGACAACAATAATTTTTTTCTCTAGAATAAACGGAAGTTAAAAATAAAAGCTTCTTTGCAAACCGTTTAAGAACTCCAATTTTCTAAAGAAGTCTTCAAGTTATCATCACAAGAAGAATGGGGAAGGGCAGTGTTGCTTAATAACTGCAAATTCCCTTTTTTGTATCTCTAGCGCTAGAGTCGTTGAGGGTGGCGGCTCTCGGTGATTCCTAGGTGGGGGTAAGGGTTGAGCGCCTCCAAGAAAAGGAGAGCGGTGCGGCGGCAGAGGGATGTGACGGAAGAGGAACTTTTTCATTTTTATTTCGCCTTTTTAAAGTATTCCAGCCAAGAAAAACAGCCATTAGCAAGAGTTTTCGCTTTTCGCGCGAAACTTTTACTCTCCCCGTAAATTCTCGTCCCTTATATACGCCGTGTGAAAGAAATAGAGGAATAAGTATGAAAGAAGAAGTAAAAGTAAAAGAAGAAGAAGGAGTGGTAGAAGAAGGTGAAAAAGAAGAAGAACAAGATGGGAGGATATGAAACAGAGCAAAACGAAGAAAGTGGGAGGGGGTGGTCCTGAAGGGGTAGAACGTAACTTCCGCGTAGCTCAAACTTTTCTTTGCTCGCCCCCTTTCCCCTCCACCCTTTCACCTTTTTTCCTCCTCATCGTGCTCGCATTTTTTATCGTGTATAAATTCTTATTTATATGCGACGCCGTGTTTCTTTTCGATTAGGAAGAAAAGTACGTCATTCGCCCAACGCCCTCTGTAAAAAGCGGAAAATTCTAGCTTTTCTGCTCTTTTAAGAAGTGGCATCAAATATCGCACTGTGATGTGAAATACGATCAAGTAACACGAAATGTAAATCGTACTTAACTGCGATGTTTCGTTCAAATTTTCGAAACGATGTATGATTCGTGTCTACTCGTTTGCATAGATAAAGGATGGAATCCTACATCAGCTCCGGTAATGAGGGGGGATTATTCGAATTCTCAATCTCAATCCGTATTTCCAGCTTTTTCGAGGCCTCAGAAATCTACCGCCTTAATTATCTCGTTCTGGATTTCTAAATCATAATTCATCTGGATCACGTGCAGACATGAAAATGAATCCTTGAAAATGGCTAATGACAATTAATCATACAAAATAGCTCAATAAATTCTGTACAGTTTATAAACTAGAAAATGTATATTGCCTGGGATATGTTCTTATTTTGCGGGACTAAGATCTACTTTTGTGATAGAGTTACATTTTCAAGAAGAAACAAATTTTAATTAAATCTTTTATGATATTTGAAACAATTTTTTCTCGTATAACCACAGTAAGAAAATCATTATAGGGCCGATTACTGCACATTACACCAGATAATAAACTCGGATTATATAGCGATTATGAAAGACATTTTCATACTTTATAATAACCGTTATACCTACTATAAAATGTGGCGATTTTCTATATGGAATATATATAGACTAGCTTATGAAGGTTGTTATTAACCATGGCAATTTTCTTCATAATCGAAGCGTATCCGGAGTTTATTATTGCATATCTTAATCGTCCTTATGATAATTTTCCTCTTAGTGTTGAATAAAATTTTACATCGAAGAATACATTTAAATTATGTGGTATGTTTCCCACACATTCGATTAGAGTGATCTATCCTCTTTATTATTCTAATTGTATTTAATTAAGTTTCCACTTTTTTCCATTTTTTTTAAATTTTATTTTAATCAAACCTTGATTGCATAAAATATTTGTTTTTGTGTGGAATAATGGAGATGTTATTTACAACCAATGGTCTGACTCGTACTGTCTATACCTACTGCGCGACACGAATAGCCCCTCTGATTACGAGATTGTGAAGCAAATCAACATAATTGAAAAGAAAACTTGATATACTAAAACAGCGGCAAATCATTTTTATAAATCAACTTCCTATTTTATTCCTCAATCACATTTAAATTTACTTTTCAAATATGAAATATTTTTGATGGAATGAAAAGTAATGAAAATCTTTATCAGAAAAGCTTCTCTAATCAGAACAAATAAGCTCAACAATTTCCGCTAGAAAAAGGTCTCAACTTCGGCTTGCTTGACGTAGGGCGCGCTTTAAGCACTTACCTAGAATATGGGTATATTTAGGTAGAATTCGATATGAGGGTAGTGTGGAGCGTCCGCGCGGAGAAGGGAGATCGAATAGGTCATTAATCAAACCACACCCTCGCGTGAACAGCAGGGATGTAACGGGTGATCCGCGTGAATCCGGACTGCTGATCGAATCTTCTCGCAATCCTAATCTTTTCAGCTCTAATCATTCCTTAATTTTTTTTCACCTAACGAAAAGAAAGAAATACAATTTGCTCCTTACGTTTGATAAAAACCGCAAAATTTATAGAGGGTGCGACGCTAAATAAACATAATAAAAAAAAATCAATGACAATTTGAATTTTATTATTCTTAAGCACTCTCGTCAGTAAATTAAGAATTTGACTTTTAGTACAAATATCGATTGATTTTCTAAGGCAAGTAAAAGAAGCCTAACAAAAAATAAGCTAAAGTATCTTATTTTGTTGTATCTAGCGTCATATTATGTAATATAAAAAGCATTTCAGGTCGTATTTTCCAGTAGCTTCTTTGGCTGAAAGTCAGCAGATGAATGTCTTTAAGGGGCTACGCCGGTACTAATGAACATTTTTTTAAGAATTTTTATTTTACATTACAAATAATTTTTGAAATTCAATATTTTTACACTTAAAAGTAAAGATATTAAGCTTATGAAAAAATGTTTTTTATTGCTTTTTGATGATTTCTTTCATTGAAATTGCCACCTGAAGTTTGTCCTCTTTTTCCGTGGTTGACATGATTTAAAAAAGACTGTTGCATCGAACAAGTTGAAATTTTAAAGGCTTACTCTATACATGTATGGTTTCAGTTTAAAGCAGAATTATAATTATTTATATTTTACCGTATTTTTAAATAATTGAAGTTGCAAAAAAATGTTCGAAAAATTCAAAAGTCCGCCATTTTTTTGGTCAGGAGTGTTTGATCGTGGTTCATACGATAGCGAATATCCTACTTTTTAACCCTTTAGCTACCAGCGTCAAGAAGTCAAGCGTGAAGAACCTTGAAGCCGGCACTATTACGGCCGGCCTTATTACGTGCGATGAGTGTACTTAAAATTGTTAGGGGAGACCGCGCTACAGTAGATAATGAAACCTACAGTAGATAATCATGAATTAAAAATACTAATGAATGTAAAATAATGATTTTAATTTAATTAAAAGTTAAAATGCTATTACTTGTTCATCGATTAAAGTTCAAATTCATTATTTGAAGTTTTTTGTGCTTTTAATTAAGGATTATCTACTGTAGGCTTCATTATCTACTGTAGGGTGGTTTCCCCTAGTCATTAGCAAATATCAAACCGCTTTATTCCGAAATTTAATATAAAGACCCGATTTCCCTAAATCGTAAAAGATTTACTAAACATTTTCTAAATGGTAATGTCAGTTTTAACGTATTCTGTAGCAAAATTTCTTTCCGGGTAGGGTCTGGAGCGCTAATGTAGGATAGGGTCTGGTGCACCAATGTAGGTTTAAATGCAGGCTCTACTTTGACGCTAAACGTGGAAAAACGGCAGATTTCAAACATTTTTAGCTTTGAAGTAGGGTCTCAATTGAATTGAAATCGCTGCTTATTTGGAACCTACTTTACTGATCTCAGCGCCTACCTAAGGTAGAAGTTAATGAGTCAGTTTACACCGCTCAAGTTAAGCGCGCTTAAAGTACGCAAGTAACGAGCTTAAGGGAGAGGCTTTGCCTAAGTTTATATACTTAGGCAACGCCTCTCTCTTAAGCTCCTTACTTGCGTACTTTAAGCGCGCCTAACTTGTACGGTGTAAATAGGCTCACAGATTCAAAGTAGGCCATAAATTTCAACTCGGGTCAATTTTAGAAGCTTTAAATTTTAGAAGGCTTTAAAATGTAGATCACCGTTTTACTGAATTGTATTTTATGCTCAATATTGTATAAATTAGTGTATATTATTATTGAAAATATTGAAATTTTTTTGGATGTCGGTTATCAATTGTAGGTTTTGACGTGAAGGAGAAAGACAAGAAAGTGATGGATTGTAAGGCAACTTTCCATTAAGATAATTAGAACATGGTGGAGGTTATAAGCAGGTACCAGATTAGTGATGATTTACACCAAGTGTGCCTTGGTATACTGAGATTCACAGTGATGTAAATCAGCTGCTCGTTGGAATATCCAGAACCTGCAGATGTCAGGCTGGGATTTCCACGCATTTCCACGGTTATGTCGACGTCCTATCTCCACGCCGGTATTGGCATGCCTGCCTAGTGATCCCTTGGGTACCGTGAGCTTACCCTGCGTTATCTGCCACAGACCAACCCCACCTAACCCCTACCCTCAATATCCACACTCGCGCACTCATTTTCTCACTCCCAGAATCCGCTTTAACAACAATTTTCTTCCTCTTATTACCCCAAGCTCATCTTTCTTGATAGACACAAAAAACAGTGTACAATAACCAAAATGAAGTAAAGCTACTTAATGCGAAATTGCGAACCACAAAACTTGTTTTAGATTTAGATTTTAATCGAAATTCTCTGAAATTGCGAACCACACAACTTGTTTTAGATTTAGATTTTAATCGAAATGCTTTGAGAAATCATTAAAAAATGTTTTCATGCACCTGAGTGATAGAAGATCTTCCAATGCCAAACTATAATGAATACGCAAAAATTATTTCAAAAAGACTCGAATTTGCCTTTACTATTCAAAAATGTGTTATAAGAATGTGAAACTTATAATTATTTGTGAAGGAACTAGAAAGAACTGAAAACTTTACTGGAATTCTGTATGGATAGATGTTATCGATCACGTACTTGCCCTATTTCCTACAACGTAGATTGTTTTCAATTTATCGCCAGGAGTTTCACCTCGTTACTCAAGAAATTGTATTAGACTTGGCAAAAAGGGAAACAAATAGAGTAAAAATAAATTCACTCAAGCACAAAGAAGCGTTTGACCTAGGGCACAAAATTTAATCATAAAATTTTCTGATTAATACGAATACCCTCGGGGACAAAGAATATTACTTGTTCTCAGCAATGTTGAAAATGCTTACCGTTTTTCACCTCTAAGGGGAAAATTTTATAAAAGAATAAAAAAATATACATTCATTATTTTTTCAGTCCATTTACTGACTATATTAATTTAACAAGCTAAATCATAATAAAACACTGGATGAAATGCAATTCTTTACTTTAGTCGGTGTATCAAATTACGTTAGCGGAGAGGAAATAAGCATACGAGGTAAAAAGTCAAATTAAAATGAAAGCCATTGAAACTATAATATAATAATGAACAATATAAAAGATTTATTTTAAAGAAGAATGATAAATTTAATAAATACTTCCTTCTTTATGGTGAATTTTTGCGTATTTTACTTCTTTATTTCACTTCCTAACGATATGTAACGTTACGAGTTGTTGGTTTTGCAAAAACAGGAAATTAAAAACTGTGGGTGCAGAGCAACGTCAGTGACCGCTATACTAATCTCTGCGGCGGGAACAATATTTTGCAGCGAAGCTATAAATTAGTTGAACCCACCACCCGCGATCCCTTTATCACGCGATGCTTCGCCACAGATATACTGTCCTCGAACTTGTACTCTGCTATACAAATATACCACTGCTGGTAGATTTACAAGTTCCTAGAGTATAGACGAACTCCTATTTAACATACCTACATGTCTGAGATAACAAATACAAATATACTACCACGCACAAACTTTCTATCCGTGTGCATTTACAAGTGAATGTGGGTATTTGTAATTGAGTATACAATATGCATACATGTGCGTAAAGTTTACACACAAATATTCGTACACAAATGAATACACACATTAGTACACAACCTAAACATTCAGACAGCTACAACACAAACACGTAAACAACTGAATAGACTTGGCATTTGGCAATATTATATATTATTTATATAAAAAAGTACACTTTAAGAAATTTTTGGTTACGGTATCAATCCCTTCACTGTCATTGACACCCGTGTAGAAATTTCGAAAAGGTTCTAGTGGGACTCCGACAAGTTTTTCCAATTTCCTATCGGGCTAATTTTCCTATGTGGAAAATTAGTAGTGGCCTCATCAGTTTCTTAACTGATAAGTTTCTGAACTACTTAGTGATGTAGTAATAATTTATACTAAAAACGATCATTTTGTGCCGTTTGGGTACAGGAAATTGATTATGATATTGAATCAGTTTTTCTTTCACTTGGTTGCATCCGAGATTTTATTTATTTAAAAAATTGATTCAAAATAGTAATCAATTTCCTAGATCCTGCAAAGGCACAAACTTATCGTTATGAAACTTCTGTAAAAAATGAGGTCAATTGAAAATTTCAATGATAATTATAATATGTTATAAATGACATCTGAAATAATAAACATTTTTCAATGTTCTTGGGCTCATTTGAAAGGTAAATTTCTATAGAATCGCACTAATTTAACACCTTTATTTTGTACTATTTT
Organism: Euceroptres primus; assembly: GCA_037177015.1. Lineage (NCBI taxonomy): Eukaryota > Metazoa > Arthropoda > Insecta > Hymenoptera > Figitidae > Euceroptres > Euceroptres primus. Next base: position 4,394 of record JBAGKK010022181.1, on the reverse strand, counting down.
CTGCAGGCTCTTAAAGTCGGAACAAAAAAGTTTTACAAATTCGAAGATATTGTGTCTGTAGGAGAACAATAATAAAAATCAAATGAATATATATTTTAAATGAACTTGATAAGAACTTCATAACTACTTATTTCATATACTTTTCAAAAATATTTCTCTAACCAGAACAAATATTAAAAATTTTCCAATTTATTTGTTCTAACTTTAACATCTTGTACCATACAGGCAAGAAATTTCACAATAATGGTGGTAAGCTTGTGCAATTCTATAGGAATTTTTCTTTAAATTGAGCCCAAGGAAATTGAAAAATGTTTATTAGTTCAGATGTTATTTAAGATTTAACATAAAATTGAAATTTGCTCTATTTCTGACATATCTTTTAAAAAAATTGACAAAATTACTTCTCCTTGGGCTACTTTTTTTACAGAATTTTGTTAGCTACACTCAGAAAAAAATGGATTCATTCAACAAAATTGTTTGTTTGAGTACATTTTGTTGACTTTAGAAAACATTTTGGTTAAGTCAACCATGGAATTGACTAAAATCGTTTGCTTGAATCAATCAAAAATTTTTGTTGTGTCATTTAGTTACATTTACCAAATATTTTGTTAATTGAAACAAATTTTGTAGTTGAATCTACCAAATTATTTTTAGAGTGCTTTTATTAGAATGAAGCAAAGAAATTTGGTTTATTTAACCACAAAACATTTGGTTAATTTTTGGTTAATTTTTGAATTTTGAGTGTCAATTCGTAATCAGAGATCTCGAAAAACCCCGGTTACTCATTTTCATTCCAATCGAGTAATTTTTACGTTTCGGTCCACCATATTGGATCCGCCATATCGAATTTCCGAATTTTGAGCGTCGATTCGTAATCAGAGACCTCAAAAACCCCCGAGTAACAATTTTCATCCGAATCAAGTAAACCTTTTTAATTTCGTGACCGCCATAGTATATTCGCCATTTTGAATTTCTAAATTTGAACTCCAAATTCGTATTTAGCGACCCAAAAAACCCCTGGGTAAAAATTTTTGCGAAAATTCTTAAAAATTGTAAAAATAGTCTGATTTTTTTGAAACTTGGAAATAAGAAGTTTTTCGGATCGTTGATTACACATCCAAAGCCAAATTTTTTAAATTCAAAATGGCGGATACAGTATGGCGATAAAAAATTGTAAAAAAAGTCTGATTTGTTTGAAAAGTGGAAATGTGGGGTTTTTCGAGGTGCAGATTACAAATCCAAAGCCAAATTTCTAAGATTCAAAATAGCGGATACAATATGGCGGTCAAAGTTCTAAAACAAAATCTGATTTTATAAAATATGGAAATAAGAGGTTTTTCGTGTCTCTGATTATAAATCCAAAGTAAAATTTCTAAAATTCAAAATGATAGATCCAAAATGAAATTTTCTAAATTCAAATTGTTGATAAAAAATTGTACAAAGTATTCCGAGTTTTATGAAATTACGTGTTAAATTTAAATATGTGAACAATTGAAAATCGTTAATTCATGTTTTGTTGAAAAAATTAGAAATAAATTCATTTTTACTCCTCCTCCCACATCGCTGTATTACCGTTGCATTCTTCACCCCAAGAACACACAATCAGGGCCAAAGGAAAAAATATTTTTGGGGTGAAGAATTCACCGGTGATACAGCGATGTGGGAGGGGGGATGAAAATTAATTTATTTGTAATTTTTTCAACATTACATGAGTTAATGATTTTCAATTGTTCACATATTTAAAAACACGGTTTTTGTGACAGAAATTTTTTCGCGAAGGTTGACTCAAACTAACACCGGCCTTTTTTCTGTGCACTTTTGCTCCATGCCACGTTATACGTTAGAGCAGGCCGAAACTATCGATTTTTGACCAAAAAAAGTTACCTTTTCTAACCAGGATGAGTCTACAATTTTTTTTTGTCAATATTATAGCAAGACGCCACGTTCTGGCAATTTTGAATTTTTGAAATTTTTACATTTTTTTCTGTGAGTGCGAAAAAATTGTGGCGATAATTAATAATAAAAATTAAAAAATGAACAGAAATTCATTTTGACCAAGTTGTGATTTTTTGAAAATTCGCTACAAAATGAATTAAATCGCAGAATGAAACTTTTATTTTTAGAAATTTTTAAATTTTTAAAATGAAATGTCATTAGTTTGAAGTGGATAATCTAGTCATTAGTATTAAAAACTTACAAAAAGTTTTAAGTTGGATTTTTCAGTTCCTTAAAAATCTCGAAAGTCACGAAATTTAATAATTAAAAGCAGAGAAAATTCTTTTCAAGTTACAATAAAAATAATGTCGATTTTTCACTTCAAGCTAATGAAAATTCATTACAGAATTTTAAAAAAATTTTAAATTAAAGTGTCATTCAGCGATTTAAAAAAACTAATTTTTTGCGAATTTTCAAAAAATCATAACTTGTTTAAAATTAATTTTTGTTCAATTTCTATTTTTTACGTATTAATTATCGCCATAATCTTAACATAAAAAATATCACCATAAATTTTGCAATCATAGAAAAAAAATGTAAAAATTTCGAAAATTAAGAATTCCAAGCATGTGGCGGCTTGCTATAATACTGAAAAAAATTGTACTCATTCTGATTAGAAAAGAACTTTTTTTCATAATCAAGACTCGATTGGTCAAAATTCGATAGTTTCAGCCCACCCTAGTATACGTGCATCTTAAAAATAAAATATTTAACACAATCCGTTTTAATTGTGGTTGAATATCGCTGAAATTTAGAAGTAGAAACGTGTTAGAATGGTGAAAATTTATTTAAGAGTGCTCATCCTTTATCACACTTTAAATTTTGTAAAAACTATTGTAAAAATTCCAAATTTCACACTTTTGGAAGAAGTGGCCTACAAAATCAATCAGGAAGTTGTCAATAATTAATTAAAACTTTTTTATCGTTTTTTGGACTTGATGTTTGCATTGCATCGCCTTGTTACAAATTAACGATTGCTGATTGGCAGCACAAATTAAAAATACTTAAAAATTAAATTTATTATTTTATTTATTAATTCATTTATTAATAAAAATTTATTATTTCATTAATAAATTTATTATTAATTAATTAAGTTACTTATTAATTTAGTAATAAAGTTATTATTAAGTTTAAATTAAATTAATTAGAAATAAATAAATAACTTAGAAAAAATAACTATTGCAAATATCACAAATTTCCCCTTTCTGGAAAAAGTGAAAAATCACTGAGGAGTTTCTCAATAATGAAAACAATAAAAGATTTTCTCTTACAATCTCGGCACTGGGGTGAAAGTTGGTCATAAAAGTTGAATTTTGCAAATTGAAATTCTCAGAATGCGTCCGATTCGAGAAAGACAGGTAAGGGTGCCAGGTAAACCTATTGTTTACCAAATATCGGTAAATATGAAAGTAGGAAAAGAGATTGGAATTTGAGAACAAAGGATCAGTTCTGAATCAGATTTTGATGCGATAGGTTCGGTTTGTCGTTAGTCTCTCTAAAATAGAAAATAGTCTGATCAGTTTTAGATTTGTATTAAATCAGAGTTCTTTTCTTAAAAGTAGTGAACCAATTTGACCGAAACCTACGAGTATTTCCTGTAAATTTTCGGTACCGGATCCTTGAAATCTTTCGTTTATATCGCAAAATTATAATTTATTTTAAAATTCATAGTTGATACTATTACGGGATACTATCTCAGCTCAGAATCGAGATACTAGTAAAATCGGTAGTCATGAAAATTTTGCATCCCGCGACGTAAAACCGAAAATTCTCATTTTAAGAGTTTAAATAAACGTTAATATTTTGTTCGCGATTTTGATTAAGTTTAAAATAAGTGCGGGAGTGAAAAATATTTGAATCAAAGAATGTTTCTAATCAGTTGATTTATAATTCATTAAAATTTTTAATTAAACCAAATGATGATCTTTATTAAAATTAATTTGCTCTACTTTCAAATTAACTTGCAGTGTTTTTTTATGCAAATTTGTAATACATATTTAAAATTAAATCAAAGATTGATTTCATTTTTTTATTAAATTATTTCAATTACATTTAATACGCAGACCGTACAGATGCTTTTTATAAACAATATTTTTTGTTGCATTGATTCAAGTATTTTGTTTCGAGTGTAAAGTGTTTGGAATTTTTAAAATTTGGAAGGATTCCAATCGGGCATTATTCATTCCAAATTCAGGTAGATTATTTTATACATTCTATAGAAAAGTAAACTGATCAATTTATTTATTTTATCAACTCCATTTTTATTAATTTAAAGGTATTTGATACATAATGACGTCACGAATTACCAACCGATTTTTTATATACATTCAGCGGGTTTATTAAGAGAGAAATGCACATATAATGCTGAAATTTTGGGAAATGATAAAGAATATATTTAG
>JBAGKK010022170.1:0-11402 GCA_037177015.1 Euceroptres primus | reverse complement strand
TTTCTAGTAAAGTTTATGAGATTATGAATTTGCATGGGGTTATAAAACTGCATTCGACTAGGATGAATTATTTTATACTTTTTTGTTCATTTAAAATTTATTTTTAAATTTTCTATTTTTTCGAATAAGTATCCAATTTTTATTCTTTTAATAAAAAAAATAAAAACGTGGTTTAAAAAAATTTGCTTTTATTTAAATTATTTTCTACTTTTTGATCTTGTATGCACGTAATTTAGCAATCAGTATTAGTCATCTCTGCACTGCACTGCACTCTGCACCATATTGCATTTTCATCCATTTCTAACTTAAATGCAAATTTTCAAGTCTCTATCTCTATTAGAAGTGCATCAAAAATTAATTACAAAATTTGACCCGTACAGACAAGAAAGCGAGTTAATAAAAACGTGGTAAAAATCAGGATTGCTACAAAATCCAAATTTTAAAATTCTCTGACTTCCCTGGCCAAATTTTCATTTTCCCTGTTTTCTGCTTATTATTCCGTTACCTGCCGTTATAATTATAATTATATAATACAGGAATCACAGTGGTTCAGTAGTTTAGTTTTAGGGAAAATAGTCGATTTCTGTTTCAAAGAAAGAGATTTTTAAAAAAAAGGGAAAGTTTTTTTCTTTTAAAAATTCGAAAGAAGCTGCAATTCTCCAGAATCTTAAAAAATCCACAAAAATTTTAGATTCCTGTTTAGAATCTAACAAAACACTCCTCAAATTTTTAAACTTTCAGAATCGTTGGAATGCTCTAGAATTTTCTAAACATGTGCGTGCTCAATATAGGTACTGTTTCAAATTTCAAATTGACAACACGCTTTTATATATTTTATTATAGGTACGTGAATTTATGTTTTAAAATGAGTAAACAGTCAAACTGATATGTGATAATAATTTATGTAAAGGATGTAAAAAGAACTTTATGACGCGATACAAATTTCAAAATAGTATAATTTTTAACCTATTTATTTAAAGGCTGCAGGTTTTGTTTTAAAATTGATTGAAGTTTCATTTTCCTAGCACATAAGTTTATGAAGAAACAAAACTATAGATAACTAGAAATAATATTTTGTAATTGAAAGAAATATTTTATTTTTTATAACTAATATTTTTTTATAAAAAATATCTATAAAACTAGTTTACGGTAAAAATGATTTCCTTTTTTTAAAAAATCAAAACACTGTCGGACATTCTTGTCTAAATGAAAGGTTCGGTTTATGTAAGCAAATCTAAAGTGAATAAATAAAGTTTTACAAATTGAAACTAATAACAATAAACAAAAATAATTTTTTCTCTGCAAAAATGTCCTTAAATATAAATGAAAATTATAAAATTTATTTTCAGATGGAATAAAACACAAACTATCTTCCATGTCTCTCAAAAACGACTTTCTTTTTGAATTTACTTGTCTTTATATTAAATATAAATGAAATTTATAAAATAAATTTAACTTGGACGCTAAAAGTTCTACGTTCATAATACAAACTTGAATTTGAAATAAAAATTTCATTATCATTGTTTTAATCTCATGCTTGTTTTTTTTGTTAACTTACAAAATGAATTTCGGTTCCTTTTAAACTTGAAAGCATAAGATTTCGAATATTACGAATTTGAATTTCAAGGATTTTGAAAATTATTAGATTAATATTAGATGAGACATTAAATTTTAGTTTAGTTAAAGAGTTAAAATTTTTAGTGCATTAAATTTAAACAATTTAGAAATTAACAGCTTTTTGAATTTAAAGATTGCATAAAAAAACATAATCAAAAATATGGTAAAAGTTGAAATTACATTATGTTGGCTTTTATCTACAACCATGTCTTCGGAATTCTCTTCAGAGGTTTTCCCTTCAGAACTTTCCTCTACTATAATCTTCTCTTTCGATTTTTTTTTGTTGAGCTTTCCGATTCTGACAGTTTACCTTCCCTACTCTTTGGCCTCAAATTTCCTTTACAATCGTTTTTTATTTCAGGATTAGAATCTTTGTTAATATTAGAGACAAAGTTCTTCCCTATTCTGGGTTCTTCCAACTCAAAATCTTCCAGACTTTTTGAAGAATCAGAGTTATCGTTCTTGGCTTTGAATCCAATTTTTTTCTGAAACTAAAAGCGAATTCTGAGCTGAATTTGGAGACGAATTCTTTTTTGAAATTCGAGGCGAATTATTTTCTGAAATTCGCAGGAACTTTGTTTCAGAAACTCTCGGAGAATTACTTTGTGAAAGAATGGAATACTTGTCGATAATTCCGAAAAGATTCTTTTCAGAAACTCGGCGATAATCTTTGTCCGAAATTCGTGGGGAATTTTTATCCAAAACTGGAATTTTCAGAATCTTTAGATAAATTTTCACCGAATTGAGGTAAATTTTTGCGCGAATTCTTGCATTTCATCTAAATCGTCCTTAAGTTTGTCTCAAATTCCACACCGAAACTTTGTTTAGACCTATTGGTAAGTTTCCCTGATCCACTTATCGGTTTATACCCTTAAGAGGAAATTCCCCTTCTTCGCTGATTTCCATCGCTGACGCATCCTTCTTCTTTGAAATATTCTCAGCGGTTTCATTTCGGATGCAATCAAGATTTTCATTTTGTTTCTCAACAGTAAAAAGTGAACTTCTCGGAGTTAGAAGCTCCGAATTTTTTAAAAATGCTTATGATCAGTAGAAATGGCATGAAAACCCTTGTTGAAGCTGTAGAGAGAAAATTTTTTTTATTGATTTTAAATGAATCATAAATCATTGAAAATAAACTCGAGCTCCGATTTCTTTAGGACCGATATACAGTTTCCAGGAATTTTTGTCATGGGTGAGGGGTCCAAGGGGACGAGAAAGCTGAGCTCGGAACTCATCAGCGGAGTTGCGCAAGTACCGTAGCTGCGAAATAATGCCCCATAAGCACATATTTAAATAAAAAATAATGATAAATTGGGTTTTCCATAAAATCTACTTTATTTTTCCGGCTGAATTTTGAAAACATGTAAAGTAGATTTTATGAAAAACCCCTTTTTTTGTCCAAACTTTTTTAAGAATTTGGACTTATAATATTTAAAGAATACATTCTCTAAGTTTTATGAGGGTCAAACCATTTTTGTGGCTACGAGAATTTTTTTCGAGAAATTGAAATTTCGCATTTTTCTTTGCGAACAAATGCAATACTTATAATATAAAAGAAGAGGATTTTTTTGTAGAAATTTTTGAAGTGAACAAACATGTTGAACATGTCAGAAACCAAAATTCTCAAGAAAATTTCAATTTTCCTTCAAAACGTAAAATGCTTTCAAATTTTACTTAAAAATAAAAAATAAACAGAAATAAATAATAAAGCAATTTAAATTGCGTACTATAATACCTAATAATTGCAGTGCAGTGATGACCTTTCAATTTAATGACTGACATTCTTCTTTTATGATGGTTTTAAACTAAATATTTTCTCGGCTGGTAAGAACACTTCATTTTTCAAAAAACGAATAATTTTTTTTACAGTTAAACGCAACAATCATAATTTATTAACCCCTAACCAAACAAAAATGTTATATAACAGGTGACACCGTTTGCACCTTCGTCCAGGGTTGGGCGTGTAAAATATCTAATGTGACGTCCCTGCTGGCTAATATGGCCGTCAAGAACGACGATGAGCGGTAAAATTTGAAATCAACCAGCGGTGATCGCAGGTTCCTCCTTACGTAAGTGTTGGGATCGATTGCTGCAGACGGTCATTAAAATGACTTCCTGAAAGATGACTGGTAGCAGAACGAAGAACAAAAATTCAGCACACAACAGAAAGTTTTATTAAAATTTAATATAATTAAATTGTCGCACAGAGTCACACACTGAACAATAATCCTTATGTACGATTTCCGACGACCGATGGTCTCTTGACCTCGCGAGATTCTAACTCAACACTAAATGATACTTAAGATTCTAACACAAAATGATTTTTAAGATTCTCGACTCTAAGGAACATCTAGAGGGTTCGAATGCAGAATTGTATCTATCTTCGAAGTGGCGATTTCGCTCGCTGCTCGCTCGAGCTTCGCGGGACCCGTTAAGTTGGGGCTGGCGAGTCAGCGGCCTGACCAATTGCCTTCGCCAGAAGTAGCTTTAGGTTTTTCCGCAGCCCTATCGCGCAGCACTCTTGCGCTGTGGGTCACGCCCTTTTCCTCTGCACGGAGACAAACTTGTTTTCCTGTGCACTGCCTAATTCTGGGAATACTCGTGGCGCTTGAAACAGGACCCTATTTTTTTTATGTATCCTGTTGAGTACGAACGACGAAGTTCAGTCTCTCAAGGGGATAAGCTAAACACTAAACACATGTGCTAGATAGATTTATGTTCTATCATAAATGTTAAGTTGGAGTTAGACTCCGGAAAGCTATTGAATTTGGATTTGAAGCCGTGACAAAAACAAGACTGAAGGGACTTTTCAAAAGGAGAGAAATATTTGGGAATTACTTATGGATTTTGAGGGTGGTTTGTTTTGAGCCTCTCGAGTTTACAATTTCCAGATGATTGGACCTATACGTGACTTGTTTGCATTCTAACGATTTCATATACTCTTATATTTTTCCTAAATGTAAGAAACCTTAAAATTATATTTATCCTCCTTTCCGATTTGTGAGTAAAAATTACAACTACTGTATTTAATATTTATGTACATTTGAATAATTGCGCCTGTGAGTTAAGCAGCCTATGAACTCGCCTTCCTAAAGAGGGGAAAGTGGGGAGAAAACCTAACCAGTATCGTTCACACGTTACACTAAGGTACAGTCGGACCTCCACCATGTCATAATTTCGGGGTGAGTAATTACTTGATGGGGGTAGTTCTGAGGGGATGTTAGAAGCTGCGCAGCAGGAATTTGCGCACACACGTATGTACCCATGTGTGGGTGTAAACTATCTGCACAAACGGCTTCTCGCGAGTAGGGGCAAACGAACATGACTACTGTCGGACCTCCACCATGTAATCTTCCACCATGTCATAGTTTCCTCATCTGCTGCCCCCACCATTAACCGTTAATTGTAGTTAACAATCATAGTAGTTTGACACTTGCGCAGATGGTGTCCCGCGTGTACACATAACCTGACATAGTTTACACCCACACATGGATACATACGTGTGTACGCAAATGCCTGCTGCGCTACCTCCAATTTCCCCTCCGAGCTAACACTATCAAGTAATAACTCCCCCTGAAATTATTACATGGTTAAGGTCCGACTGTAGAGCGGAGATTATGAAATGGTGGAATATGACATGGTGGAGGTCCGACTGTATTTTTTTTTGACATCAGCGCATGCGAATAATGTGGCGTCGAAAAGTCGCCCAAGTGCACGAGTGTGCATTTTATTTTATACAAGTGCGATTTTATAAATTTTTATAGGGTTCCAGACATTTTGAAAGTCTAGAAATTTGTGAAGTATTTTTTTAGATTTTAGACAGGAATCGGAAGATTTTTGAGGGTTGAAGATTCGGAAGAACTTTAGCAAACTGATTTCAGTTTGATTTGTTGAACGTTGAAAAATTCATCAATCTCATAATTGATTATTCGTAAATCTAACCGAAAATTTGTTGATCATTTTTGGTCCTTCTTTCTAAAAAATGGTAAATATTTCCACTTTTTTAAATCTCGAACGTCGCTGGCAGGCCTGTAAAAGACAACAAGGGAATTAAATTAAATATATTTCAAACAATGTTCATGAAAGTGCGTCATTTTTAATACTTTTACGTCTCAATTATTGATTCGCTTTAGACGGTCATATTCTTGAAAATAAAATTCATTTTATTAAAAAAATGCAATATTTTCTGAATCAGATATTTATTCATTATTACTTTCGCAGTTTAGCAATTTGCTTGGCACTGTCTACCATAAAGGGGATTTAATCTTTTCTTCTGATGGGACCTCCGTTATCAGTCCAGTTGGTAACCGCATCACGATATATGATCTAAAAAAGTACGTATAACTCATTAAGAACTTTGAATTCACTGGGAACCATTTGCATTTTCCATTTTCTTGTTCTATTTTCTGATGTTTTTTTGCACCGTTACGAAATCAAGGAGAAAAACAAAAAAATAATTAAAAATCGCCAAGATATTTCGATTTTTTGAAAAATCAATTTTCTAAAAAAGACACCTTTTTCACTGAAATTTTCAAACCTGTTAGCTAAGAATAACATTATAAAATACTTACCAACAATTTTAAACGTGGAGCTTGTTTGTATTTTGAGAAAAAAATTCTTTTTTTTTCTCTAATTTTTCTGGATATATTTTAGGCGGATTGTGTTTGTGTCTCCTGGAATACAAATAAGCCCCAGTTTTAAAATTGATGGTAAGTAGACTATGTACTAAATGTTACTCCCCAACTTGCATAATTTGAAATGAATTCGGTTTAAGGGCCTCCCTCAACATGGGTGGTTTACGCTAATACAAACTACAACTAAACAGATGAATTTTTTGGTCAAACTTTTTTACCACTTAATCTAAAGGCAATTTTTTCTACCTGTACCTATACTTTTTCGAGAAACTTTGGTTGTTTGTTTAAAAAAAGTTGAAAATGCCGCATGCGCTAGGCAGGCGGCAATCACGTGCATACCAAATTTATGCACTAAAATATTGGTTTTCGAATTTTTGTCATGCCACCCCCTAAAATTGTCAATGGACCTGAAAGAAACAATGCCCTGAAAATTGGTCAATAATAACCCCCTGAAGTTTTCCATGTAATTAATATTACGAAAATCGTGATTGTTGGAAATGTGTGAATAAGTTGTGAAAATGTATAATTAAGGTCAAATGAAAAGTCTAGTTTTTCATTAAAACTGTTCAAATAATGCGAATTAACAATAGGTTGATAATTTTCACCCTTTTATTATATAATAACACCCTTTTATTCGCCCCAAAAAACCACTATTTTAGTAATCATGGGGTGGTTTTTGAGAATGAAAAAAGAGTGTTATCGGGGTGAAAATTATCAAACTACTGTTAATTCGCATCCTTTGCACAGTTTCTAATAAAGAATTACACTTTTCATTTGACCTTAATTTACATTTTCACAACTTATTCACACATTTCCAACAATCTCGCTTTTCGCAATGTTAATTACTTAGGGAGTGTAAGGCATGTGTTATTTTGGACCGATTTTGTTCAAATTTTCAGGGTATCATTTTTTCAGGTCCATTGACAATTTTAGAGGGTGGTATGACAAAAATTTTAAAACCAATCCTTCACTATATAAATTTGGTGTGTACGTGTGGCTGCCGCCTGCCTGAGCATGCGGATTGTCAACTTTTTTTAAACAAACAACCAAAATATTTCAGGAAAAGTTTTTCAGTACAGGTAGAGAAGATTGCCATTGGATTATGTGGTAAAAAAATGAGACCAAAAATATCATCTGTTTAGCTGTAGTTTTTATTGGCGTCAACGCCCATGTTGAGCAAACGAGGCACATTGGCCCGAAAATAGAATTTACTGTTCAAAAAAGTGTAAACCCTTCAGTTTTCATCCAATTTATAACTTTTTTCTTTTAAATTAAAGACATTTAAATGTGCAAGAGGTATCTCGAGCCCGATTTTGTAATTTCGTTTTCTTATATTTGTTTATTTAACTCAAAGTGTCACAAAAAGTGTAATATGGTTGGTTTTTTTCAGTTTTTTCTTCAGAATCGATTGGAAAAAAATTGCGAAACATTTTAAATCTATACAGGGGAACTTACAAAATATAAATAATTTGAATAATGATCAAATATATTGTTATAAACAAATTAAGTTAACTAATTTACAACTAAGTGTTTTTACAAGAAACAAAATTTTTCCCGCCACTAAAGCTTGTTTCATTTACCTCTAAAGCAACAATAAATTGTGAAATTTGATAATAATTGACAAATTATTGTTTTTATAAATAATTCTTAGAAACAAATTAGTAAAATCGTTTTTTTTTAAATATCTGACACGTTCTTTCAAGAGTAAGGTTTTAAATTTATCTATTAGATGATTGTTGTGGATTTGGTGTCAAGAAATGATGAAAAACAGTTTCAAAGTTCCATCAAACGTTCCGGCACCACGAATGGGCCCTCTTCAGTACTTTTTATTCTAGAATATAGATATACATATGTATCCATACATGATGCCGAAAAGTTTATTTATAATAATGACAATTGTTTATATTCAATAAATTTTTTTATTAAAGTGGCACAGATGATGCATTGTAAAGCAGATTTGCGAAAAACGAAAGACGATTCTTCGGTAAAAGGCCAAAATTTTCATTTTGTTTAATGCATTTGTTTTTAATAAAGTCACTTATTTGTATTCAATAATGTTTTTATTGAAGCATCACCGATGACACATTTTAAAGCAGATATGCGAGAAAAAAAACAATGATTCCGCAATAAAATGCCAACATTTTGCTTTTGTTTATTGCATTTGTTTATAATGTTGATAATTGTTTCAATTCAATTCATTTTTTTTTATTAAATCATCACAGATAATGCATTGTAAAGCAAATTTTTGCGAGAAAAAGAACAAAGATTCTGTGGTAAAATGTCAAAATTTTGCTTTGCTTTAATTAATCTGTGTATAAAAATGATGATTGTTATATTTTTTGAAATATTTATGATTATGCATAACTTCTGGAATAATATTTAAAACCTTACTCTTGAAAGTACGTGTCAAATGTTAAAAAACAACGATTTTACTCATTTGTGTAGAAAAATAATAATTTGTAAATTATTATCAATTTTCACAATTTATTATTGCTTCAGACGTAAATGAAACAAGTTTTAACGAAAGAAAAAATTTTGTTTAATGTAAAAACACTTAGTTGTAAATTAGTTAACTTAATTTGTTTATAACAATAGATTTTATCATTTTTCAAATTCTTTATATATTATATATATTATGTATATTATATTATATATTCAAAATTATTCATTTTGAATATGTCGCTTTTGAGATAATTCAAATTGTTTAAGAAATTGTCGCATAAAAATTATTCAACAAATGGATTTTTTACCATTCAAACGTGCACTTTGAAGTAAGCCACATGGCGCATTTTTCCCTAAAATGACTAAGTGTCAGTAGAAAAGTGGGCGATTTACGAAGCATTTGAAAAAGGATTGTTTTTTTGGAGTCTATGAATAAAAAAATCGATATCTCGTAAAACATCCATATCATATTAAAAAAAAAATACGTGTTGATTCTTTTTTGCTCTAGAACAAGAGAAAAAATTTTCAGGACAATCAAAAATTTGGATTAAAATCTCACGTGGAATCAGCCATATAATATATAGAGTTAACATTTTTATGTATAGATTTACATTAGATGTATAGATTTAACATGTTTCGCAATATTTTCCAATCGATTCTGAAGAGACAACTGAACAAAAACAATATTTCGCTTTTTGTGGCTCTTTGCGTTAAATAAACAAATCTAAACAAACTAAATTAAAAAATCGAGCGCGACTCGCCTTTGAAAAATTTAATTGTCTTTAATTTAAAACACAAAAGTTGTTGATTGGATGAAAACTAAAGGCTGCACTCTTTTTTGAACAGTAAATTCCACTCTCGGGTCACTGTGCGAGGGTTTAATAACTGATGAAGTCAGGTGTACACATAATTATGTTGAAGCCACTTGAAGTCAGTGAAGTCAGTCGAAGTAAGTAAGTCATTCAGTCAGTTAGTGAGTCAGTCCAGATCAGTAAAACACAAAATAGTGGTTCACAGCGGGTTAATGTACCTTTGATAACTCGTCAGTCGTTTTTCTATAAAATTCATATTTTATTTTTCAGTAATAAATCTGCGACACTTCCTGTGGAAAGCAGATATAACTACAATGCAATGGATTTATCGCCAAACGGTTGCTTATTAATTGCAGTCAATGAAGGTACCTCGTATATGTTTTAAAATTTCTTTCTTTCACTTCCATTAATCAATGAAGCATCAGATGTGACATACAAAGATGCAAACAAGTTTCAAGCTTAGTTATTTTAAAAAATATATTTTTGACTTGGGTAGCTTCTAGACAAGCATAAAGATGCCTCAAAATATGAAATGAATTCATAAAATAATTTTACGAAAAAAAAGTGCTAAAATAAGATGTACCAATTTCTGCTCATTTTATAAGCCCTGTGTTTCCTCTTAATATGGTATCAAGTAAAAATTTGCTTCCTATTCTAGATGAAGTATTGCGATTTTCACTATAAATTAACTTCTTGACTGACACGAAAAATTAGCACAATCTGACAAGAGAACCGATTGAAGTCTTTCCGGCCAATTTTAATGGCACTTGGCGAATAGTATTTAACACGTATTTTTCGAAGTACCCAATTACATATTTAAGAGATGAAAATAACTTTTTTTTTGAATATGTTGAAAAATATGAGACGTAGATGACAAGTAAGTAAAAAGTAAAAGAATAAAATATTGCTCGTTCAAAGTATTATCCAGGTGTAAAGAAAAATATTCATATTTTTCGAGATACTAAAAAAAAAAGTAATTTTCACCCCATTTTTTAGTTATTTTCAAAAATTACATATGCGATTGGGTACTTAAAAAAAGACGTATTACATATTTTTCAAAGATCTACAATTTCGCCAAGTGGCATTGAAATCGGCTAGACACACACACACACACACACACACACTGGAAGAAAATGTCCTTTTTTGTTCAAAAAAGTCTAAAGCTTATAATTTATGTCCGATTCAACATTTTCTTTTTTAAATTAAAAAGCAATAAATTTCAAAAAGTGCGTTTTAAATTCCCGTTTGTTTATGCATTATGTTTTTAAACAAAGTATGAAAAAAGTGACGTTTTTCATAAGATAATTTTTTCCTCTTCAAAACCGACGTAGCTATATTGTCAATCGTCAAATCAACTCAGGAGGACTAAAAGAATATAAATAATTTGTTGAGTAATACATTTTATTGTTACAAACAAATAAAGTGAAAAAATTCTTTTAAAATGAAATGTGCGTTACAACAATTTTAATGGTTACAAAACTGTTTTAAGCTATTGCGGGAGTGATTATTAGGCATAAAGCTAAATTAACAATAACCATTGTATTGTATATTGCTCGAATTATACCTATTGCCCGAAAAATTGTTTATAACAATGGTTATTGTTAATTTCTTAAAAGTTTTGTGACTAAAAATCGCTCCCGCAATAATTTAAAACAGTTTTATCAACAAAAAATCTGCCCGGCCCCCTTCGGGGGCGTGGGCACATTCTCATCGCGCGCTTCGCTCGCAAGTTTGAGCGCTGGCCGTCGCGCTCCGTTATCGTTGAACCACGCGCTACGTGCGTGGTCCTTATATAGTCCAGTAGAATTAAAAATTCAACATGTTGTTCTTTTGCAAAATACCAAACCGAGTGGAATTGATAGAAAATGGTACACTGATTAAGAAATGTACTTACGCG
>JBAGKK010022159.1:0-11403 GCA_037177015.1 Euceroptres primus | reverse complement strand
GGTTCATCAATGAAATAGTTGAATATAGAGGATGTTTTAAATATAATTACACTTGTGTAAGATAAAACCAGTTTGATCTTGACCAGTAATCAACACCTTGGACTTTATTCAAATCAACATCTTTAATTATTGGGGTTGATTTACTAAAAAGATTACGAAGCAAAATATACTTCGATGATAATAAATACCATTGAATTACGCGATAACAATTAAATTACTGTACGAGAATCCAAAAAGAATAAGATTAATTTTCGACTCTGAAAATTCTCACAGAGAAAAATTTGTTGATTGTGTAGGAAAACATTTTGCTGCAGAAGAAGCTTATCCCAACGCTGTGAGAGAAATAAATCATATTGAAACTTACGACAATGCCCATCATGAATTTGATTTAAAGGATGCCGAAATTAATGAAAAAGTCACTGAATGCACGTTTCTCGGTAATAATGACAAGGAACGATTTTACAAGCTTATTTCGCGTTATAGAAAAATATTCTCGAAAAAGCCAGGCAGAATTGATATTTACGAACATGAATTAAAGATAGATGATAATAGGCCATTTTTCACTCGTACATATCCAGTCCCAATGCATTTAAGATAAAATGTAAATCACGAGATAAGAACATTAATCGAATTAGGAATTATTAAAAGGGCAAACACACCATACGTGAGTCCATTAGTAATCACACAAAAGAAAAATGGATCGCTCAAAATATGTCTAGACGCGCGTAAATTGAACGACATTCTGATTAGCGATTATGAGCGTGCGGAAACGACTGAAGTATTATTTCAGAGATGCTCGGGCGTCAAGGTAATGTCATCACTAGACTTAGTAAGCAGCTTTTGGCAAATGCCTTTGCACCCAAATTCCATGCAATATACTGGTTTTCTTATCGAGGGAAAATCGTACGTATTTTGTGTGACTCCGTTTGGTTTGAAAACAAGCACGGGCGCATTCGTTAGGGCGTTAGATTTAGTTCTTCGGTTAGAAGATTTTGTAATTACTTTTATCGATGATATGTTATGCAATTCACAAAGCATCCAGCAGCATCTGGATCATCTCGAAAAACTTTTTTAACGACTGGAGGAATATAACATGACGATCAGTTTCGAGAAATCGCATTTTTTCCGACCGAAAGTAAATTTCTTAGGTCACGTCTTGACAGCTGAGGGAATCAAACCGGATCCGGAGAAGATAAAATCGATAAAAAATTATCCGACTCCGCGAAATTTTTAAGAATTAAGAGGATTTTTTGGAGTGATTAATTTTGATACGAAATTCACACGCAAACACGCTCAAGAAACATTTTATCTTCAAACGGATGCCAGTGACGTAGCACTAGGGGCAGTTCTTTTTCAAGTAGATGAAAATGGCGAGCACATGCCAAGCTCATTCGCGAGTAGGACGTTGAAGGGATTTGAATTAACATATTACACCATAGAAAAGGAATTGTTAGCAATGGTCTGGAGTTAAATAAAATTTAGGTCGTATGTTCTGGGCGCAAAATTAGTCATTCGTACTGATCATGAAGCGTTAACTTTTCTGAAAACGTGCAAATTAATCAGCGGCAGGCTTACAAGATGGATTATGGCTATACAGGATTATGACTTTACTATAGAATATTGCGAAGGAAAACAAAACGTCGTCGCGGACACGCTGAGTCGACTACCCTCAGCGGAATATGGATATCCGTTCGACATCAGTGAAGGAAAAATATTCTAAAACTCGCTAGCAAAAAGGCCATCGTCAGAACTTCGGAAAAGACTACAAAATTTACGCGAAGGAGCAAAAGGAAGACCCGATAACTGTACAAAGGATCAAGGACATCGAAGACGGAAAAACGAAGAAATTTGAAATTTACAAAGAACTACTCTAATTCGTCGCAGGAAGCCAGAAAAAGCTATGCTTAACTAGTGGGATAATTTATGATCTGATCGACGAATGCCACTAATTGTACGCACATGTCGGTGCATTAAATATATTCAGAATGTTAAACGTATTACCCTCGTTTAGCAAAAACGTTCAGACAAAGATTGTCAAGTTGTGACTTGACAGAAAAACAAGGTCACCAATCAAACATGTTTTGCTAAAATGAGGGAATACACGCTGACAAAACCAGGCGAAATTTTTTCCATTGATTTTTATGGGCTATTGCCGGCATCTAAAGGAGGATTAAAATATATCCTATCTACGATAGATGCTTTCACAAAATTTGTACGACTGTACCCAATTCGAAGAATGACAACGAAAGCAACGATAAATAAAATTTTCAATGATCACATCCCGATTTACGGAAAACCACAAAAAATTGTCACGGACCACGGAACACAATTTACCTCGGAACAATGAACCAAGAAGCTGGAGGAGGGAGGAATTCAGCCGGTATTCTCATCTATTCGACATCCACAAAGTAATATTGTGGAGAGAATACATCGAGAGCTTTCCAGATTTTTCAGGACCCTAATTGGAAATAAATATAACTCTTGGTGGAGTTGGGTGAGAATCATTGAAAACTGTATGAACGAGACTCACCACGACAAAACTGAATTCGCCCCTGTAGAATTACATTTGAACAAAGAACCAAAAAGAGTCTGGGAAAGTTGGTTGAAATTACCATCGATAATCCCCGGTGCAAGCTACGAGAGGAAAATAGAAATGGCCCATGACAACATCATGAAGAAAGGGAAAAAGAGAGCTGCAAAATTTAACGCTACTCACAAGTTGATGAAATTCAAAGAAGGAGACAAAATCCTTTTAAAACTTTTAAATAGGTCGGAAAAGGATAATAAAATAATAGCATTTCTGCAAATTTATGAAGGACCGTACGAGATCAAGAAAATTATACAACCCGGTAAATTCATCTTGTGGGATCCAGGGTCGAACGAAGAAAAGGGCATGTTCCACAGTCAAGACTTAAAAAGGTATGTGGAAAGACTGGAATACGACGAGAAACAACAGTGAAATGATGAAGTGATATGGACACTAAATTAGAAATTTAAATAATGTAAATAAGTAAGGTATTCAATGATAATAAGTACAACAACAAAAATTAAAAAGAAAAACCAAACACAGTTTGGTAACAAAAAAATATATTAGGATAGCATTAATAATAGTGTAAAATGAAGTAAAATAAAATGTAATACGCGCCAAGAGCGATAAAAGTACAGTTTAAAAGGCGCGCCCGAATTAGGGAATTAGGAATAAGGAAAAACAAAAAAAAACTAACTAGAATTACGAAAATCGGCGAAAAGCCATCAAACCCGATGAGTATTATTTCCGCACCCTCACGAAAAGGTCGTGGAAATAAACAGCCGCAGTCTCGAAACGAGTGAAAAGTGAGTGAAATTCTTACAAGTAAGTTCCATTACTTGGAGTAAAATAAGGCAAATTATCAGTTAAGCATGAAGTTAGAACGAAAATGCATGCAACAAAATAAATATTATAGAACTGAAGTGCATGCGACAAAATAAGGTTGATAAAACGTGAGAGTATCAAAATTTACAAATTAGTTAACAATAGCACGGTACCATTGAAAATAAACCAAAAGGAAAGCTAAAATAAACAAAACTAGTAAATGTGGAAATTCAAAAGTGCTGTCCTCAAATAAATGTAGATGAAAAAGATACGAAACTAGATAGGCAAATAACATAGTTGATAAATAACAAAATGACCGAGCAGAACGAAGAAATAAAGGTCGACATTGGGAGCCAATGTTACGGCCGATTCTCGGGGAAGGAGTTGGAGAGGTAATACCCGTAGACCAACTCGAACACGATCTCCACGACGTGCATTAATATAAGAGAGAATGGGGGGGGGGGCAATAGTCGAAAAAAAACAGTGTACACAGACTAGGCAAAAAAGGGGCAGTACAAAAAATGTAATAAAGAAAAGAGGAAATACGCCAAATATACTAGACATAGTAAAAGTATACCTCAGTGCAGATAAAATTGCAGAAATAAAGAAGAAATAAATCAGTATGACTAGTTTAATATTAGGATAACCTAGTAGACTAAGGAAAAATATACAGATATCAAAAATAAAAATAAAAACCAAAAAGAAAAAGAATAGAAACGTAAGAACCTATAGAACAACTGTTGTTAATCATGCAACACCCCTAAACGCTGTAATACAAGTAACAATAAGCAATAAATAAACAACAAAGATAAGCATGCAACTTAAAAATAAATGTAAATAAACTTATAATGATAATGCGGGGCAAAGAAGAACATGTGGGGTAACGAGTAGAGTGTATGCATGACCGACAAAAGGAAAAAAAAAAACAAATAAATTGTGTTTATTTTAGCGAATATTATGGCAAACAGAAGTCAAAATGATAACGAAGAATGGGCAGAGCCGGGAGATCAAATGCCATACCAAAAACTGGTATCTGGAAAAAATACGTAGTTACACCATCGGCAGCAATTAGCCCATCCGACTTTACCGGGAAGATAAGAAAAAGGGAAGGGGAATACAAACTGCTAAGAAATGAAATACGAAAAAGATACACTTATCGACCGCGCGAACTTAGAATCGACCCTACAAACTATAACAATACGCAACCCATAGTATTTATAAAAACCCATGAAAATTACGGAAGAGAGATCGTCGAATACTTTGATAATCAAGACAATTATGCGATGGTGTTGGACGTAGACGAAGACTCATATCAAATTGCCGGAACACGAGATATATTCGTCATGCCAAAATCCATGGCGCTAATTCCCCGATTCGCCAGTAACTTCGCGATTAGCGAGATATGTCCCAAAGCCAACGGGGTGTGGAGCGAAAGTGAATGCAATGAATTCCGTCACGGAATAAGAGGCATAAACGTAGAATTCCGGATAAAAAACGTCAAAAATAAAAAGCACCTCGGCACAGCCATCCTAAACCGTCGCAGATTGGATGATTCGCAACAAATTAGCAAGAGAGTCCACGAACGACTATCGAACCTTCGCGTGCGAAGAAGAAGAGCAAGTCGAGTCGGAAAACGGATATCAATCTGGGAAAGAAGAGTGAGTAGCAAACATAAACAAACTAATCAAAAGAATATCAGATGAGACCATTAGGAAAATGTAAAGACAGAGTCTAATTCTAAACAATATAATTAGGATAGAAATAACAATAACGAGAAAAAAATATAAAAAAATAAAAAATATATAAAGAATTCGATCTAGTTAAATAAATAAACGTATGTCTCCAATTCAATTATTGAATCTATTCTTTTAGGGGGGCATTGTTAACCCAGCTCAAATTCCTTGAAATTTTTTTTTTTTGATGAATTACATTAATAATCTCCGCTCCGAATAATTGACTTTGAATAAAAACATTCTTTGAAATTTTTTTAACAGTAATTACATCAATAATCTCAGCTCAGAATAGTTGATTTTGAATAAAATCATACAAAAAAATATTCCGCGAATAAACGATAATCTTTTAACGATCTCAAAAGACCTATCCGTTTAGGGGGGGGGGGCATTGAGACGGTCCGAATGACCCTCAATAATAAAACCTTAATTAATATAAAAGTAAAATAAGAAGAGCAATAAGAAAAATTAAATATTATATCATTAAATATCAATTTAAAAAACCAGGGTACTCGACAGAAGGTGATACGATGCTGAGCATCGAGATTGTTCTAGAAAACTCCAGATGTGAGTACTAAACAAATACGCGGGAAAATAAACATTCGGCGGGAGAAAACAGCGCGAAAAATATCAAGACAATCAACCAATAGAATTAGGGGGGCGAGAAAAGGCGCCAAAAATTACGGTCAAAAGAAAAAAGCGCGCACAAAATCGATCGAAGAGAAGGAGGAAAATCCATCCGATTGGGAAGCAGATCGTTGACCGGGCGAATCAATAAACGCCACGCGCCGGAAATACCAGAGACAGATAGTGGGGAGGCCAAAGGCCCAAAAGTATAAAAACGGCTCGCTATCAGGTATCAGTCTCTTACGCTTCGATCCTCTCCACGAGGTGAGAAGTGTAGCATTATTATTTTTTTTCAAGAGAAGCAGACTGAAAGCAGACTGAGTTTTAGAGCTGAATTTGAAATCCAATCCGAATTTTCAACTCATACACTGAAAGCTCATTTGGACGGATTACTAGAATTTGAACTCTAATAACCTAGGTCGTCTAATCCCAGAAGCAATAGAAGCCAACTGAAGTTTAAATAACCCGGGAACCTCTTTAGACCGTATTTTGATTGAAATTAAATTTTGATATTCGCAGACCTTCAACCTTTCAAAGGAGCTCGTCTGCGAACAATAGAAGCTTTTGAACATCTACGAACGTTCACAGAACGTAAGTTGTTTTGTTTAAAATAAACATAAATCGAATACGCAATCATTCTCGCCTCAAGGTGGTCCACAATCAAAGATTCAAGTAAGTTCTAATAATCCAAGAGATTTATGGAACGCTCATAATTCTTGTAAAAATAAAAGCCATTGAAAGTCGTTGAAATCAAGTCGTATAAAATCACTATTCTCTTATTATAGCCAAATTCGCTTCCTGACACGACTGAGGACAAGGTAAATAATTGCTCTCAGCATATCGTCATAGGGAAATAATAAATTGACTAAAAATAATAAATTGACTCGAAGCTACAGCTTTTTCACCCACAAACAAATTATGATAAAAATAAATTAAATTATTCGAAACCCCAAATTTAAATAATCAGGGAGTATTATGAATTGAGAAGCTTTGAATTAAAATAAAGCTATTTAATATTTTGTAATTGATCCCTGGCGATAGGAAACCGTTACAAACATCTTTTATTAAATTATTATTGAGTGGCTCGTTTGCTTAGTTAAATTTTTTTCCGTGTGAGAATTACCAAATAGTAAATGAGTTTTCAGTTATATGTAACTACATAAAATTTCGGTTATCCCGTACGTAAAATTTTTTTCTGTGACAGTTTCGGAATTTTAAGTTACAAGTTTTAGAATTTGCAGTTACAAATTTAACAGAATATTTAGTTACTTGTAACTGAGTGTCCCTAAATTTTTCCTAAACATACCAAAATGTAACTGAAATTCACGAAACTGTAACTGCATTTTAAACTTCAGTCATGTGTCTCTGTAAATTACCACGGAAATTTTTAACGGTGATAAAAAAAATTCTTTGTGTTTGCGCATTGACCCTAATGCTAAAAAATACGGATAGCAATGAAGTTTTCACATTTTTATGTAGAAGATAAATTATTGTGAAATCAACAGATAGTATTATCATGCATTACTTTATCTTCAAAAAATTCATTAAAGAACTCACTTTGGCAGTCTATGTCTCGGGCATGGCACGAGATGGAAGAGTTGCGGTACGCTGTATAAAAAATTGATTATCTGAGGTATGAAGAACAACAATGTTGTTTTGCTGAAGTGGCCTATGATTCCAACAACAGCGAAAGTCATTCCAGATAAGTAGCAAAATGTATCGCCCACAAATACTCGTGAAGGGTACCTTAAAACCAAATAGGTTAATTAAAATTAAACAACAATTTATGTTATGACAAAGCGATGAAAAAATGAACTTTAAAACTTTTGAAATATTTCTCGAAAACTAGCGACCCTAAAATGCTCTTATTTTCATAGAAATCTTTAGAAAAGAATATCTGATAATAAGGATCATTAAATCATAAAACGGGTAAGCAAGTGCAAGCCTTATTGTCACCGATTATTTTTTTAAGATAATGAAAAAAATTTTGCTTATTCTAAAAAAATGCGCTAGGTATCAAACACACTGTTAGAAAAATCTATATTAAAAGAAGCAGATATGCAGTCCGGACATACAAATTTAATTTAATGGTAAACCGTGGGGCTCAACCAACTTTATAAGTGCAAGGTTTTTCTACTGATTATGGTACTCTGTGATCCCGCGAATATTTTAAAACCAAAAACTAAAAATTCCATTAGGCGAGGTTTGAAAAAAGTCGATTTTTATGATCAAAATATTTTGAAATTTAAAAAATTAAAAATCACAATTTTCACTTCTTTTCGCGGAGAGAAAACTAATTAAAAATTATGGGCAACAGTATTATTAGTTTTAGTGTTCAGTCCTAAATAAGTAAATCAATTTATTTCCACGATGTTTCACTTTGAAATGTGGAATGTGCAAGTATTAAGAATGAGTGTCAAGCGTCAAGAACACGCCCAGAAATGCTACAAGGGTCCGATAACGATTTTTTTTCTCACATTACACGTTTTCTATTTAACATTTCACATTATTTTTTTTAAAATTTTGTTCTCACATTCCACAAGTTTCAAAAATATTCAGTTTCTTCAATTTTATGGAATCATTTTAAACAACTAAAAGGGTGGTGTGACTTAGGCGTTTTGAGGACCGTCGGTAATGGCTCTGTCGACTAAAACGATGGTGATCCAGGTGATCCAGGTATAATAGAAGCATCCTCCTCCGGAAAATTTGACCCTATATGACAATTTAGCTTCATCCGATCCTTACCAAGGTATCCCGTCAACCTAATACTGCACCCGGGTGATCCAGGTATAAGAGAAGCATCCTCCTCGTGGAAATCTGACCCTGTATGACAATTTAGCTTCATCCGGTCCTTACCAAGGTATCCCGTCAACCGAAAACTGTTCCCGACCCGAGTGATCCAGGTATCATAGTAGAAGCATCTTCTTCGGAAAGGTTTTGCTCCGTGTAAACATTTCATACTTTTCTGGTTAGCATAACCTTCATCGGAACAAGCAGCTATCGCGAATGTACACTGCGAAAAAAACGCTCTTCACGGAAAAAATATATACATGAAATTTTCCTTGACAGTACTCGACTTTTGGACAGGGCATGCATTTTTCAACGACTTCATATACTTACTGAAAATGGAAGAATGTCTTAGAATTATTCACATTCAGCTTCAACAGTGCTAGAATTATTAAAGCAGTATTAAAGCAGTATTAAAGGAGTGAATCTTGAACTGTCTTTCATTTCTTAGAGTAAGTATATGAAGTCGATAGAAAATTGATGCCCTCTCCAAAATACGAGTACTGTTGAGGAAAATTTCATGTACTTATTTTTTCCGTGAAGACCTTTTTCTTTCTCAATGTATATTCTCAATAGCTGCTAAATTGTCGTATAGAGTCAGATTTCCCCGAGGAACATGCTTTTCTTATACCTGGATTAGCAGGTTGCAGTGTTAGGTTGAAGGGTCACCTTGATAAGGATCGGATGCAGCTAAATTATCATATAGGGTCATATTTCCCCTAAGAAGATGCTTCTATTATAACTGGATCACCCCGATCACCATCGTTTCTCCCATTCTAGTCAACCGAACCATTGCAAACAGTCCTCAAAACGCCTAGGTCACGCTAGTGGGTCTTTAAAGTTGCTTAAAATGATAAAATTGAAGAAACTCAATATTTTTGAAACATGTGGAATGTGAAAACAAAATTAAAAAAAAAATTAAGTGGAATGTGGAATAGAAAATGTGTAATTTGAGAGAAAAACTCGTAATCAGACCCCAGGAAAGTACTTGTGCAGTCTAGGACTCATTCTTATTTCTGCATTAGAAGGAGTGTAAAAACGTTAAAGACACTTCGCTAGGCGCTCCACAGTGGTCTGGATTAATTATTATTATTGTTATTATTATTTCATTCTGTGGAATTTATTATTTAAACAAATAGTGCAAGAAAAAAAACCGTTTCAAAAATATGAGTTTTTTTCTCTGAACTTTCTTAAATAAAGTTGTTATTGATCAGAATTAATTAAGAGAGACTTAAAGAACATAATTTTATATATTTTATTTAATTGTTACAAACAATTTGCTTAAACAAATACTCCAGCACTGGCAACACATTACTTCTTCAGCTAGTCACAATCCAGTAATAAGTGGCTTGTTATTGGATTGTGACCATCTGATTTTATACTTAAATTGTTGTGGTTTATTATTGGAAGGGTAATCAGTAACGAAAAATAATCAAAAACTAAAAATTTTTAAACAATCAATAAAGTTATAAACAATTTTTTAATCCATTAAGGCCCATGGGTAGACCAATGGACATACCAGAGAAGTTAATATTGGGACAAGAGCATTTGATCAAAAGATTATTTTTCATAGAAAAAATCAGATTGTTCAATCGTTTAAACAAAAATTGTTTAAATATGTGAGTTACAGAAAAACCGATGGCGCCATTCGATTCTAAGGACAAAAATTACATAAAGTCCATGTATTGAACAATTTTTTTTCGACCCTACTTTTTATGTAGTATAAATAAACAATTACATAGTACGACACCCACTTCAGGGTTTATTTATATTATATAACAAATTGTTCACGACAAGGACTTTATGTAATTTTTTCCGTAGAATCGAATGGCGCAATCAGTTTTTCGGTAACTCGCATATATAAACAAATTGATTAAATAATTGAAAAATCAAATTTTTTTCAGGAATGCTCTAATCTGATATTAACCCGTCTACCCATTGTGCCATATATAGAACATTCACTTTTTTCGATTTTCTAGAGTTTTTATATGATAAACTTAAAACTATGCAAAATAAATGAGGATTACATTAAAGTGAACTATTCCACATCTTGTAAGGGGGCTATAAATTACCTTACACTCAATGGAAGTGAAGAAAACTTGAAAAATTATTTAAAAACTTTATTGAAAAAATCGCTCAAAAAATGCCCGTAGATTAGCCCTGAATTTTTTCAGAATCCATTGACTAAAATTGCGACAATAAGTCACAATGATTTTCGTACAAAATTATTTTTTTCTACAACAAACTGAAACATTGGAGTATTTGTTAAAACAAATTGTTTTCTCAACACAGGCACAAATATGCTGGTTTTCGAACATGCGAAGCGGGCTAGACTCCGCTGTATTCCGACATAGGAAAAAAACTGGGGAAAAAACTCTCGTAAAACAAGGCAACACTTTCTGTCACCTGATTTTTTCCATGATACGATTTTTTCCCCAGTTCTTTACTCCGGTCAAAAAATGTCCGGTTCCCTTCACATAGACTCGAAAATACGCGTATTTCGTGCGTGTTGAAGAAAATATCATATGCACCACGGGAGGGAGGCATTTTTTGTCTCGCGCGAAGTTTGACACACTGGACTTTCAACTCTTGAAGCAAACTTCGCGCTCTACAAAAAACGCCTCAGTCCCACCCTTGATGCATAATATACTATTTAAACAATTAAATAAAATGTTGTATACAATTTTTATGTTCTTTAAGCCCATACTCAATAATTTTGACCAACAAAACGCTTATTTAGGTAATTTGTTCAGAGATAAAAAATCATATTGTTGAAATGGCCTTTATTCACGCACTATTTGTTTAAATAATACAGTCCACAGATTTAAAAAATCCAGCCTGAAGTCGTTCTAAGGCATTGAATGCTCAGCATTTCTGAAAAAAGTCATCAAAATCGGTTAAGAATAC
>JBAGKK010022148.1:0-11404 GCA_037177015.1 Euceroptres primus | reverse complement strand
CAATTACGCAGCCTAACGGTAGTACCGAATTTTACTCCCTTACTCCTATTACTTATCCTTTCACTTTCCTTTTCTATTTTCTGTTTCTCTTTCGTATTTAACTTTCGTATTTATCTGGTTTCTATCTTTATTCTCGTTATTTCTCTTTTCCTTATTCTCACGCGATATCTTTTCTCTTTCTACGCTTGACCAACCTATCTGAATTCCTATTTCGGAGGTTTTTTTTCTACTTATTTTCTTTTCTACCTTTCTTATTTTCACTGGTTCCGGATTTGCTTTGGGATGAGATTCAATCGTATACTGAACCTCAAGCAATTCTGGAAGCCATCACTGATTAATTTCGTAATCCATTTTTAAACCTATTTTTCTAAGCATATCCGTACCGATAATGCCTTTCGAGTGTTAATTTGAAACTATTCTAAATAATAATTCCTTAGTGACATGTCCTATTTTAACAGGAATGAGTACCTGGCCAATGATACTCACTTCCTCCCCATTAGCCACTAATAGTTTCTTTGAATCAGGTTTTTCTATTTTATAATTATAAATTTTTATCGTATTTAAAAAATCCTGACCTACGTAAGAGTGAGTCGCACCGGTATCGACTAACACTCTGTATTCATACGCTTCGAACTTTATCACTACATGAAATCTTGTCTCATCCGGGGTATCTAAGTCTGAGCCTAGTTTTTCTGGCGTTTTGTTAACTTTAGAGGATATATCTGCCCTTATAATCCTCCCTGACCGTTTCCCTGATTTTGAAAGTGCCAGCATTCGCGTTTAAAGTGACCTGGTTTACCACAAAAATAACACGTATTCTTTTGATTATCACCAGATTGCCTACTCTCTTTTTCTCCAGAAATAGGGTTCGCTACATTCTGTTCACTTGAATGCGCGTTTCCTTTCTTTTGGTTCGAGTTCGCTTTTCCTGAATTTTGTGTTTTGTTTGGTTCCGCTTTTTGGTCACTTTCTTTCACGTTATCTTCTCGCGGAAAGGTTATAGTCGGTTCACTCTCTATTGCTCTTTGACCTCGATTTTGATTATTAAAATACCCTCTTCCTCTAGGATATAATAATTGCTTCATCATCGAGATCAATGGGTTATAGCTTGAACGACCATAACCTCTACCTCTACCATTTTGAAATCGGCCTCGAATATTTCCTCTATTGTTATAATAACCTCTATTTTGTCCTAAATTGTCTCTCTGATTTGATCTCTGAGTGTTGCCGTATCCCTCATTATTCTGATTTGAATTGTTATTTTGGTTTTAATTTATTTCTTTATTTTCTGAAATTTTTAAAACTTGTCCTCTAATTCTTGATTTAACAATTTCGGTTTCAAATTCCTTTCCCAAATTTTCTAATTCTTCAAAATTGTCAAAATCATTCCTTTTGATGTACAATTTATATTCTAACCTCAAATTTTCATAAGTTTTTCTTAGTTCCCATTCTAACTTTTTTCTGGGATGTAATTTTGCAAAATGTTTTCTAATCTCTGTTAAAAATGAATGACTGTCTTGATCATGTTTTTGAATACTAAACTTTATTTTATTTAATATTACCTCCAAAAATTTTTCATCTATGTAAATTTTAATAAAATCTCTTTTAAAATCATTTAATGTATCCCAATTATATCTCGTAACACGGCACCACTCAAGAGCTTCCTCAGATAATATCGCATCTAAATTTTCTAAGATATCAAAATCGGTTATTTGGTATCCTCGTTTAAATCTGTACAATTCGTCTAAAAATTGTACAGGGCTATCGTCTTTACTATTCCTGAATTTAAGTGGCCAATTCGACATTATTTAGAAAGGGGTTTGAATCATTCCAAACGGGAAATGTGCTGCTGGAAGATTCGCATAATTCTGGGTAAGAATATTTCTAATTTGGGGTTGTCTATCATCTGGCCATCTAGTATTGTTTATTTCGCTATTATTTTGTGTGAATGTAGATTTTCGGTTTGACCTACGAGATCTTACATTTCTATCGTCTCTTATTTCCTCATCCGAGTTATTTTCCTGTTTTTTAATTCTATCTCCTAATCTTCTCTCTTTTTCTTGTCAGCTGTTAACCGGCCTTGAACCGTACGCATCATACCTACGGTCAGTGTCCTGTCTACTTTCACTTTCACTTCTATTATGGTGATTCTCAGGTTCGGGCCACCTAAACTCGTTTTCAAATTTTTCTTTATTTTCTATTTCCCTATTTAAATTTTCCCTAATTCTACAATTTTCTGTATCGAAGTGCACTGTTTAGTGTGCACTTCGCTCTCTAGTAAGTTGCTGCCTATTTTCATTTATTTTTTCGCGTCCTGTTTCGCATAAATCAAACGAGCTGTGTGCCCTTGGATTTAATCTCTCCTGAACTACTTTTTCGTGTTCTTTTTCGAGCATTCGGCGCTTTTTCCTCAATTCCTCCCTTTCTTTACTTAGAAATTCGTCATAAGCAACTAACTCTTCTAGGTTGTTTATGACTCGCGCATTTGTATTTAAAAAGGAATCCACTTCGTAAGCTTGGTTTCCTTTAAAACTACCACTTTTTTCCTGGTCTATTATTATTTTAGGAATCGTTCCAATTCTACTCTGCCTATTTTCATAATTTACATTTTTAAATCTGTTATTTTCTAATATTTCCTGTCCTTGCGTAATTAATTCTTGTAGTTCGAAAATTCCTACTTCTGACAGACCTGAGTCACTTTCATCGATTTCCCAATTTCTTGGGCCTAGTGTTTCTTGGGCACGGTTGACTCGGGTGGGGGTACTCAGCAGTACCTGCTGCAGAGAGTTTCCTCTGCCTCTCATTCTATTTTAACTTAATGGTCTGTCTACACTTCGTGACAGATTCATAGGGCTTGTCTGATTTCTTTCATTCTCAGACATTTCTATTCCTAACTCTCTATCTATCCGCCTAACTTCCCTGTCTTCTCTCCTATTTTGTATTTTATCTGACATCTTAATTTTTCCGGATCTTAACTTCATAAGTTTTTTCCCTAATCTCGTTTTATTTTAACGATTTATTTAAATTTTTCCACTAATTTTAATTTTTTCTTTTTATTTTCTTTTCCCTTTTCTTATTACTATTTCACTCACTTAATTTAACAAAATTTTCTTCGAATTTATTTTAACTAATTTTACTTTGAAATAATTCTAACTTATTTTTCTCCGAATTAAACTCCCCTAGCAACAGCGTATTTTTCTTTAGAATTTTCGAGAAGCGAGCTAAATGTAAAAGTACGCTTGGCCTTGATCTTGATCAAG
Source organism: Euceroptres primus (assembly GCA_037177015.1). Taxonomy (NCBI): domain Eukaryota; kingdom Metazoa; phylum Arthropoda; class Insecta; order Hymenoptera; family Figitidae; genus Euceroptres; species Euceroptres primus. The sequence continues at coordinate 8,144 of JBAGKK010022148.1, read as the reverse complement.
GGTACTCCTGTGCACGTTTTGTTTTGCACACGCCACGCTTTAGTGAAATTACGTAATCGCGTCACTTTCTCTTTTCGAATTTAACGATTTTTCTTAACAGATTTTTCTCTAATTTCGCCTTTTTTGACCTATTTTCTCCACAAAACTCACTTTTTATTTTTTTTATTCCGCCCTGCCACTTTTCTTTACAATTCTTTTCTTTTTCCCCGTAAATCTAACATTTATTCTCGATTTTTTCTCAATTTTCTTATTTCAAAGCACTTTAATATCATATAAAATTTCATACATATTTTAATAAATTCTATCACTGTCTCGTCTTTCCTTTCTCAGCATGGAAACAAAACTTGATATTTTTGGGAAGTAGTGGGTAGGAGTTGGGCGCCAATTTGTGTTTGCAAATTGGACTTTTTGAGAGAAATGTGGGTAAATGAGTTGGGCGCCAATTTGTGGCCAATTGCCCGAAATTGGCAATAATGAAGGGAAAATTGGGATTGGGGATGCTGAGAAGGAGTAGTCATTTAAGTAGGCAATTTAATGAAAAGGTTGGCTTTATTCGACCACTTACAAAGGTTGCGGGTTCCAGCCTGGAGATCAAGCAAAGATTCGGAGTGTCGGCGTCGTCGCGGAGGCAAAACCTGTCCAGCTGCGGCGTCGGCGTTGTGGAGGACACGTGGAGCAGAAATCTGGCTGGGCACAAGCACTGGCACACACTTGTAACACTGAAAGCTTTCGTTCTGGGAGCGGGTGAGGTTCCGAGGGTAGCTTGGCTAAGAACGGCGAACTACTGAGCACTGGCGATCGGCAGTCGACGACCTGCTGACCTAGTTCGGGATTCATCGACTCCGATCGCCAAACTTCGGGCCTCACCCCTTCCGAGCTAGGTTCGTGTCGGAAGGGGCGAAGGCCCCGTTGTAACTTCATGTTAAACTATTTTGGAGTTATATTTGAAATAGGAGAGGAAAAATGTGTTCGAAGTGTCCTGTCAAAATGTCATTTTCGTAAAGTTGGGTAATTGAAGGGCCGAATGCAATAACAACCTTAGCGCTCGAACTCGCGGAGAAGTATTGTGCGCGGAGCAAGTTTTGAAAATTGTTCAAATTTGACTTCTGACAGTCCAAGCTTGTAGAGAATTTTATGGGCACATTTTTTATATGGCAACCGAATTCAAAGGTTGTTTCGTTTTTTAGTTGTTTAGGGAAAACGTAATTTTTCGCCGAAAAAAAATTCAATATCTTTTTGCGTTCAACTCGCCAGATCTTTGCCGGGAATTTATATTTTTTCCTGAAAATTTTATTTAACATTCTTCAACATATTCTACGACTGTTAGAGTGTTTACGAAGTTTAGAAAACATTTCAGGGCCGTGTAGTGAATATTTAAAAATATTTTCTTCGAAATCTTGGATGCATATATAAAAACGAAAAAGTTGTGTGAGGAAGTTTCGAACTTTGACAACTTCCAGTGAGAAAAATGTTTCTTAGGGGTCAAAGAAGTTTTTCCAAGAAACTTTAGATCTTTAGTCATAAGGGCAAAAAGTGAGAGCGATGTGAAAATTATGTACGGCGTGCTGCCCTCGTCACGGATCGAGAAAAAATAGCGCGGCGGCGTATAATTTACTACAGATATGTTCATATTCACTGCTTATTTTGATTTTATCATTGAGGAAGTTTATCTTTAACATGCCAAGAAGATTTAAAAATGCTTTTTCAATGATAAGTAAACAATCGCATATCGTATAACGATATTGTCGCGACGTAAACATAAACCATTTTATGTGGTTTCTAACTTGTACATAAAAAATTCGATAATATTCTTGGTAAATAAAAAGTAAACAAAAGGTAAACATAAGGCAGTGATTAGCGTTCATATTTTATTATTTAGAAACCTAACTGATAAGTTTGAGACATGCAAATATATACAACGATGTAAATGTTATGGATTTCTTAGATTAGAGAAAACAATTTTGATTGTTCCCGTCAAACACTTATAGATAAAAAAAGGCGGAAAAAGGAACCATAAAATATATTGAATTACACCACAATATTCGCGTAAACAATTCAAATGTTTTTCTCTAATCTAAGAAATTCATAATATTATTTACACCATTGTATACATTTTCCTTATTAACATGTCTCAAACTTATCAGTTAAGTTTTTAAAAAATAAAATATAAACGCTAATTACTGCCTTATGTTTACCTAAGAAATCAAGATTGTGAAGGCATATTCAGCGAAATATTTACCAATAATATTATCGAATGTTTTAGGCACAAGCTAGAAAGCCCATCCAATGGTTTATGTTCACGTCGCGACAATAACGTTATACGTGCCACGATTGTTAACTTAGCATTGTAAAAGCATTTTTGAATCTTCCTTGCATGTCAAAGATAAACTTTCTCAATGATAAAATCAAAATAAGCAGTGTATATGAACATATATGTAGTGAATTATACGCCGCTGCGCTATGTTTTCGCGATACGAATCGAGCGCAGCACGCCGTACATAATTTTCACACCGCCCACACTTTTTACCCCTAATGCCTAATGATCGAAAACATTCTGAAAAAACTCCTTTGATGCCTGAAGAAGATTTTTCTCACTGGAAGTTGTCAAAATTCGAAACTTCCTCAAACAACTTTTTCGTTTGTATATATGCATCCAAGATTTCAAAGAAAATATTTTTAAAAATTCACTATACCGCCCTGAAATGTCTTTTAAACTTCGTAAACACTCTAGCAAACATCTGGCGTGTTGAACGCAAAAAGGTATTGAATTTTTTTTCCTTCGAATTTGATTACCATACAAAAAAGATGGACAATACAAGTTTTTACAAGTATGGACAGTCAAAACGCAAATTTAAACAATTTTCAAAATTTGCTCCGCGGACGATACTTCTCCGCGTGTTTGAGTGGTAAGGTGAATATTGCATCCGGACCTTCAATTTATTGCAAGTAAAATACATTACCGAAAACTTTAAAACTTGTTTAATAACGCAGATTAATACCATCCTTTTCCATGGTATTCAGTAAAATTATCCATAAAAATTTAATCCTCTAGATTTTCTTCTTCAAAAACCTAAAACTTGTCAAAAAACACCATCACTTTCAAACCCGCGTATTTACGAATATGTGACGTGAAACGAAGAAACCAGCCTTACGATCGAAAAATTGATTTTCAGGTTTTTATTGATTCCGAATAATGAAAATTTTCCCCATTGAATAAAAAAATCTCCATTGCTCCACGATCAAAATTGAATTTTTTCGAGCTCGAAGTTGTACGAGGGTCCCTTTGTTTTCCTTCGTCTTCCTTTCACTTTGATCTACTTTTTCTCGCAAACTCATTTTCGGTCGTAAGGCTGGTTTCTTCGTTCCACGACAGAAATTAATTTTTTTTAAGTTTTATTTATACGAATAAATTATTTACACTTATATCTATCACTCACAAAAACTTCGCGGATGTACTTTACGTGGTTTTCATTTAAATCGCGTTTAAAATTTTGTCTCGTCGGCCTGATTTTGACAGTGTTAACCAAAAAAGATAAAGCATATTGAAGGAAGCAGTCGATATCTTGATTCCTTTCCTTGTTTGAATTTAAAATTCAACACAAATTTTGCATCTCAAAGAAGTGCAATGAATTACTATTTTCAATAATTTCAAAATTATTTCAAATTATTACAAAATATTTCAATTTTAAAATCATTTCAAAATAATTTCAAAATTATTTTGAAATTTATTAAAAATATTATGTAATTCATTGTACTTCCTTAAGGTCTTAAATTTGTGACGAATTTTAAATTCAAAAAAGAAAAGGAATCAAGACATCGACTGCTTCCTTCAGTCTGATTTTCCTACATTGGTTAAGTCTGTGAAAATCAAGCCGACGAGACAAAATTTTAAACGCGATATTTTACTTGTAATAAATTATCAAACTTTACAAAAATGACACATTTTGACAGGTTACATCAAACACATTTTTCCTCTCCTATTTCAACTATATCTCCGAAATAGCGTTATAGATAATAAATTTAAATCATCCCTAATCGCAGTGCTTTTCTCTACTTAATTTTAAACAAGTAATTTTAATGTTTAATTCATTTTAAAAATGACGTACTGTCGCTATTTTACAAACTTCAGCATGTTTTCAAAAATTTTTCCGAAGTCTTTCCGAAGTACAACATTCACATTTTTAAAATTTTTGAGTCCGTATTCTTTCTAAGTTTAAAATATATGTATAGGTATACCTTTTTTGAAGAATTATAATCTGCACGAAACGAATAGGTGAATTGTGTAGGCCTAGATGTTCCGAAGAATTTATAAAATAAAATTATGTGATTGAAGTTGACATCTATTTCTCATTCTTCATTTTCCCAAATTATCTGCCTAAAAAATTGTCAGAAATCATAGTTTTGTTATTGTTATGTAATGAATTTTATAGAAACATTTATTAAAAAGTTTGTTATCATTATAAATTATAATATTTACTTTCATATTCATATTACATTCTATATTTAATTTAAAATTGAATTATAGCTAATTATAATATTATTAAATTCTTAATATTTTTTATAACTTTATCAATAAGTTTTTTGTAGAGGATAAATAACATTAACTTCATTAATTCGGTTAATGACAAATTTTTCTCATGTAAAAAATTAGAAATCAAAGATCTCAAACACTTTCAAAACAACTTTTTACATTCTTCATGCAACTTTGATTCATTTAAACATCTTCTATTACATTAATCTTATTATTTAATTGACACATTTGCATTTTCTAATCTTTACTTCTATTTTTAAACTTCGCGTGCAAAATGCTATTCAGAGTGCACGTGAAGTAGCCTTGATTGATAGAAATTGTGGTTTTTAAAATTTTTATCGCTGAAAATAAAATTATTGCATTATATTTCGGTGTCTTCTAACTCCAAATTTAACGCAGAATCATAATTGCAGCAATTTAGATGTATTTTCCGCTGCTCTTATTCATTTTTTGCGAAAGAACGGAAAGATGACGGAAAAGTTACGGTTCTCCGTCACTATTCCGTTCTCGCGTTCCGCTAGAATTTAATTCTAATTTAATTCTAATTAATTCTTTAATTTAATTAAAGAAAAGTTGTCAACCGATATTTGTTTATAATTTTTTTAAATAAATTATATAAACAAATGTTTATTATCGGAATTTACTGGAAAAAATTTCTTTTTTTTTGCTAATTGTCTTCAAATATAATTGGCCATGTTGTTTAATGATGCAAATTTATCATTCAATATTTTTTATATATTATTTAAGCAATTTATATGAGTAAATGTTCTTTATCGGCATTTACGGACAAACGAAGATCGTTTTTTCTTCGAATTGTCTACAAACCATCTTGCCAGTGAAGTATAGTAAAAAAAATTTTTTTTCTGATATTCTTTTGCTTATTTTTAAACAAATAATGATTATCGATATTTACTGAAAAAACATAGTTTTTTCTGCTAATCGTATTCTAATTAATGATAACGTTAATTCCGAGTGTTAAACTCACGAAATCGTCTAAAGTCTTTATTTCGAGCTTGTTGTGCTTCTTCGGATAGCAGGCCAATGGGAATTAAAAAGAACTCAATGATTTTTCCACCGTGCAAAAGAATTTTGTGCACGGCTGATGACATGTAGAACCATTTGTACAGATCTACATATAGCTGTGTAGTTTAAAAAGCGTACAATTCAAATTTAACTCCATCAATTTTCCGTCCACAATAGAGAACCTGAAAAATTATGCTGAATCGTTCAATTAAGCGACAATCAACACCTGTAATCTTTGCTGTTAGTTCAGGATCCCGGAAAAATCTTCATGCAGTATTTCCGTCATTTAAATTACCTGCTCCATGCTTAGGAGCGTCTATTATTAGCCCTATCTCGCTTCGAAAATTTTTCTGAGTCCTTATTTTGGCAGCTTTCATTAGCTTTTTTTGTTCCGTTGTTTTTGCTTGCCAATTGCAAAAATCTAAACGATAGGCAATGTTTAAAATAAGAGTCATCCAACGTAACTTAGCATGGAGTGCTAAAAGACCAAGTTGATAATCCTCCTCAAAGACATGTTTCTATTTCACTTTGGCTAAATCATTCATTTCTGAAGGGTTTGCTTTGCACAAGTGGCAAGTTTTGGTAAGGTTCTGTGTTACTTTACTATCCAACATAGTTAACAGCATTTTATGATCTACCTGACACCTAAACCTGCTGAATGCAATTTAGGCAACAGAAGATTTCTTTCTCCCTTTATGCGGTATATCTCAGATCTGGTTAAATCAGGTGTTTCTTTAGCATATTGATATGATAATGGTGTGCACAATTTTGTAGACCTAGAGTGAGGATTTTTTCAAATCTCTTCAGACCCTAATTCTAATTCAATGGGTGCCATTGAGGTCATGAAAATGCTTTCATCAGATTTCATGCCATCTGGAAGCTTTTGTTTATATGAGCATTAGTCTGATGCCCCATCAGCACCATATTTTAGAGAAAGTGTTATAAATTTGACACGTTTCTTTAGCACTTGTGTCTCAATGCTAGGAATCTCCAGTAAACGGTTTACTATAAGATCTAGCATTTCTTGTAACTTAATAGTGACACTTTGATCAGTAATAGTCATTGCTGAGGCAGGAGGATAACATCTTTTTGCGTCTAACAGATCTTTATATGGAACATAAATGTCTGCATTTTTTACCTTTGCTTGCAAACGAATGATTTCGTACTGGTGTTTAGAAAGTTTGGCGTCTTCAATCAGTGCCAGAGCTTCATCATCGGTAAATTTAACTATACTCGCTTTATTGCCATTTTCGTCCTTATCATCTAAAAGTCAATTTATTTTATTTTACCAGTGGTTCTTAATTGACTAAGAAAAGCATGTTGAATTTCAAACTCAGAATAGCTTTCTTGAATTGTTTGCACCTTCCTTTTTTTCGTCGATTTAGAGCCATCTTCGACGTCTTCTAGAGATCGTCTACCAACCTTTGATAAACTTAAAGAGATTGTCAGTTCCGTAAGTAACCACTTACTGTGAATAAATTCAAATTTGTTTTTCTTATAAAAGGAAGACCTCCAATTCTTTTTGAAAGTAGGGATAAAGTAGCGCAATATTTTTTCTTCCACTATTGCGTTTTGATCCTCTTCAATCACATAATTTTCTCTGTTATAATTCAGTAGGAGATCACATAAGTTTTTGTCACTTAACGCGGAGTTTTCAATCGAAATATTACACAAATATTTAATGGGTACCTTAAGAGAAGTCATATTGAAGATTAGACCAATAATTAATCAACAATTAAAACTCTAGTATGTAATCTAGTTAAATATTTTTTTAGCCCGTTCCTTCTTTATTATAGACTTCAAAAAAGTTAAGAACTAAGCCTTACTACCTAATGAATCAAAATATACATTGTATTAAATACACGAGCATACTTATAATTAACCTATTAACTATTAACCTAAAAAAAATAACGCAAAATCGAAGGTCTATGAAGAAACTGATTAGAATCTCATGAAATGTTTGTAACTTAATGTCTAATTAATATTGAGAATGGATTCAAAAATAAACGTAAGAATTAGGAGAAACTAATTTTCTATTTGACGGTAACTGAAATGAATTTATCTATATTTTTTAATATCGAAGAATTACGGGACGGAATCAATGTTCTCTGCGCGAATATTCTACACAGAATGTCGGAAAAATCAGTTGACAGCTGGTCCCAAGTTTACACTGGTTTTTCGTTTGTTTTTCATTTGATTTGTACATAACTTCATGAGAAACAAAAGACAAACAAGTGACTTCTGAAAATAAGATTACCAGAAAAAGTATGTTTTTTCAGTAAATATCGATAATCATCATTTGTTTATATATTTTTTTAAATAAGCAAAAAAATATCAGAAGACAAATTTTTATTACTACACATCACTGGCCAGATAGTTTGTAGACAATTCGAAGAAAAAGCAATCTTTTTTTTGCCCACAAATGCCGATAACAAACATTTACTCATATAAATTGCTTCAAAAATATATAAAAAATATTAAATGATAAATTTGCATCACTAAATCACATGGCCAATTGATGACGGCTGAGAGAGTAGGGTTTAGTGGACCTTCTCACTCAGGCGCATCTCGAGTAACTCCTCCTCGAGGA
>JBAGKK010022137.1:0-11406 GCA_037177015.1 Euceroptres primus | reverse complement strand
TATAAAATGCTTATCGCAATGGCTCCCTTTGAGGCGCGCCGACATCATGCGTCAGAGATGAAATTAAATATGTATGCTGATATCAATGAAGAAACGTTAGGCATACGATTGGCAGGATTTTTGTTTATAAGCAAATGAATTGTTTAGACATTCCACAACTATGCGTCTCCCGTGCAACATAATTTCTTGGATGTTTTTAATATTAAATTGCGTAGTGGTTTTCTTTTGATTGGTGGTACTGACTTTGATATTTGCCGACAGGAAACTGACGTCATATTTTTTTCCAAGAATTGAACAGAAACGTAAGTCTAACGTTTATCAGTTAGTTTATCAATCAGCTTATCAACAAATTCATTGTTTATACTTTCCATAAGTATGCGTCACTCGTCTGACGTCATAAACGTTTAAAAACGTATTTTCAACTCTTATTTAATTATTGCATCATATAGCGCAATACTGCGCAAATGTTTCTAGAAATTTGGTAGAGGGAATAAGCGTCTATAAGAGAAGCCAGGTCGTGAAGAAGAAAAGCAGCAAGAGCTAAAAAGTCATTTAAACGTATTTCTGAAGAACATTTAAGAGCTAAAACAAGTGGTACAAGTGTGAACAGATTTACAAATCCTAACAAGGAAATTAAAAACTGTGAATCTTGAAGATAACAAGCAGTGAAAAAAAATGGATTTCTCAAAATTAAACAAAACCGCCCTCAATGAAGACTTTCTTCCATCAATTAAGCTGACAGATCTCGAAGTTAACAAAGAATACAAAATCACAGATATCAAAAAAAACTAAAACAAAATATGGAATAAGAACGTTCGTAATCATGGAAAAAAAATTTTCCGTTTTTCTACCTCAAAGAATCGCAAAATTGTTCGAAGAGGATGAAAACCTGTTCATGCAAACGAAGAAAGCTTATGAAGATCAATATCTTGGCATGATGTATTTGGGTGGAAAGTGCAATTCCATTGAATTTGTGGAGAAAAATATATTAAGTGTTCAGTTTATTACTTATCGCTCAGTGTCTGAAAGCCTTCAGTGTCATCAGCATCGTCATGCCTTATGTTCCTCGAAATCAAATGCTACATTCTACTGCATACAATCTGAATTCATAATTCACAAAGCAAATTATCGTGGGTGCTGAATTTAAAAAAGATGGGAAGCTAGCATCATCAGTGAAACTGCTAGCTAGTCATCCTCGTGCAACTATAATCCTAAATCCTGAAGAGTGGAAACTATTCAAAAATTACTTCAATATCATTTCATTGTACTTTGATGGTAAAGAGAAGCAACAATGCATCGATTTCTTATGAAAATTACATAGTGACTTTAGAGCAAATTCGAGAAACTGAAGTTGAAGTATTCTTGACTTCATTCCCGACTGGATTAATTCTTTTAACGGTCTCAAACCCATCAACTATTTTCTCAAGTGGGGTAATGAAGGGCTTTAAGGTGTCTTTTAATGTCTAATCAACTGTTTCTTTACCCAACTTTAATAATCTATGCTTTCGTCGAACCGCTTCACTAGCTTTATCAATTTTATGCAAAATATGTTTTTGCTTATGAAAGCCGTTAATGCCGTAGTGTTCAAAGTGCAACTGTCTCTATGTAGTCATTACATACATATTTATTGCTTTTTTAGATTAACAAAACAGTAAAAATCTTTTCTATATCTACCTTGATTCAAATTTCTGTCCTTATCGATTACAAGAAATCCATGCTTATCATCATAACAGCAAGCTAAGCACATTTGTTTAAATTGTGAATAAGGCATGTCAGTATTAACATGATCATCATATATATGCTTCAGATTCATCTCATCTTGTTTAAACAATACAAGCAAATTAACATATTAACGTATAAGATGTTTAGAAATACGAACATATGTCTAGCTCAAATAGAAACAGTCAAGGTCCTTGTGCCTACCCATTGAAAAAAATGTTTTTATATTATCTTCCTTTTCAGAAGCTACATCATCAAATACAAACACTGAATTTGAATTAGCTTCACTTGGTATTACAACATAATCATGCTCATTGAAAGGATAGTACTCAGCGCCATCTACTTAGTGAAGAACTTTTTCTAAAAACTTATATTTTGGTTGATTCAAAGATTTAGAGTAAACATAAACATTTTCAAATCTCAATCCACTTGGGTGTATTAATAGAGCGAACAAAGCATTTGTCTTTCGACAGTTGGAAGGTCCACAAAATATTGCTCGTACACTGTTTGGTAACAAATGTCCATGCCGTTTTTCTTTTTTCTCATTTTGAACAAGCGAATCGAAATTATCGATAGGCAGTTTTATAAGTTGTGCTTCAAACTGCATCTTGACTATGACTGAGTGAAAAACCATAAATGTCAGGTTTATATAGGTTCACTCTTCAGTTTGAAAGTATGTCTCAAACAGATATGATCGTTCACAAAGACAAACCTAGAGTCAGTTGTAAGCAAACCTCGAAAGAGGCAAGACGTGGCAGAGGTCTTCTGAATAACATCATCAATAGACTTCCAGTAGAGTTACATCTTCCTGGATACCAGTACTGTGGGCCAGGCACGAAATTGGCAAAACGACTTGCGCGAGGTGATCTTGGAATTAATCCTCTTGATGCTGCTTGTAAGAAGCATGATATTGCTTATTCGTTAAATAAAGAAAACGTTGAGGCAAGAAACGTAGCTGATAGAGTATTAGCTGAAAAAGCTTGGAAACGTGTATTTTCTAGTCAGATATAGGCAGCTATAGTCAGAAAAGGCAGATATAGTCAGAAAAGGCAGCTTCTTGGGGAATAACTAACACAATGAAAATTGAATAAAAATTTGGTATGGGTCTTAAAAATAAAAGGCCTGCTACCACACTAAAAAAAATCGTAACAGCAGCTAAAAAAGCAGTGATACCATGTAATAATGCTCAAACTGTCATTAAATCTGCTCTCAGAGGTTCACGTGCAGCTGTAGAAAAGACTGGTGGAAAAAGAAATGTAAAGAAACCTCGCATTTTACCAGTTCCAAAAAAATTGGGTGGTTTTCTACCCTTTCCTATACGCATCTTTGCTGGTCTAAGTGCTACTGGAACGCTAGATGGTTGAGCTGCGGGAATAGCTAAAGTTGTCAATGATTCAAATGCTGCAAAACGACAGCTTGAAGAAAGCAAACGTCATAATGAAGAAATGGAAGCCATTGCTGTGGGGAAAGGTCTTTATTTGAAACCGTATAAAGAAGGATTGGGACTTCATCTAAAACCATATACTCAAGGAGCAGGTCTTAAGTGCAAGTCAAAAAACTCAAAGTGGCGCTACCTCACCGAGCACTAACCGATGCAGATTTACTTAAATTCGCAAAATCTTTAAAAATTACAAATTTTCGACGTGTTTTTATGCGAAATGGATTACCAGAAGGTGGGCCACGTAAATATGAAAGTGCTATTGTTAACCTTGATGATAAAAACAATTTAGGGACTCATTGGTTTGCGTATAAAAAGATTAACAATAAAATAATTTATTTTAATAGGTTCGGTAATCTTCGGCTACCTGTGGATCTCTTTAAGTATCTAGGTGTTTGTAGCGTAAAATATAATCATGAAAGATATCAAAATTATGATACATGTCTGAAATTTTTATGTAATCAATTAAAACCTGAAAGTATGTATAATCTATATAAATGTAGAAACTAATGACTTTAAGTCAGTCAAACACTAGCCGTCAACATTAATGATTCATTGACGCATTATCGGGAACTTTTTAGAACCTAGAAAATCAGTATTTTCCTCCAATTGAGTTGTCTCCATACAAAAATTACGCTCTTGGCCTTGATGAATTTCTAACCTTTAACTCAATTCTCAATGTAGACATTGGTCAAAATAAATTTTACATGGGTAAAGAAATAATGGAAATACCTGCAGGAAGTTATGAAATAGGTGATATACAGCGCTATCTACAGAATGTTCTAGTAAAAAAGGGTGTTGAAATTCATATTAAGCCTAATAATACTACATTACGAAGTGAAATATATTGCAATCGGGATATAAATTTTGAACAAACAGACTCAGTTGCACGTTTATTAGGATTTACACCCAGAATATTGGAAGCTAATAAACATAATGAATCTGATCAACCAGTATCCATAATTAAAATAAATGCTCTAAGAGTTGAACGTAACATAACAACAGGAGCGTACATCAAGGGTCAAAAAATGCACACTATTCATGAATTTTTCCCGTTGTGCCACCAGGATATAAGATAGTGGAAGTTCCATCGCACGTCATTTACTTGCCGATCGCCGTGAAGACAATAGATCATATACAGCTTCATATAGTTGATCAAGACGGACATTTGGTTAATTTCCGTGGAGAAATTATAACAATCAGACTACACATCAAGTCTTTACGATAATGGGTATTGTTTTCAATAAAAAAATTGGATTCGGCTATAACACTTTATTACCTTGCCGCAAGCGCATCAGTCGACAACGAGCTCTCAAAGGGTTAACACCTCAAAACGTGCTGCTGCTGACAAGGCTGGGCCTCAAGGTTACACCACTCACAAAAAGAAGAGAATAAAAAGATTCAAGATTTTTTATAAATCTATCGCTCATTGTGAAGCACATGCACATCAACCATACGCCTCATCAACCTTCAATAATAGTGATGAAATTCGAATTTCTGTGCAAAATCAAGATCATTGTCTTCTACCTAGCAAAAGCTCACTTCATGTGCATGGGAGATTGGTAAAGACTGATGGAACCCCATTGACTACTACAGCGTTAGTTTGTAACGCCATCTGTCATTTGTTTGAAGAAGCAAGATATGAAATTAATGCTATTGAAATTGATAGAAAACAAAATGTCGGTCTCACTAGTCTTATGAAAAATTATATATCTTTAAATCCTGGACAATCACATTACGTAGAGAATACTGATTGGCTTGTGAAAAATAATGATGCAAGATCATTAACTAATGCTATTGGTTATTTTAATGTATCCATACCTCTTAGCATGAATGGTTTTTATCAAGTGCTAGATTATCAAATTTACGAAAATTTCAGTTGCTAAAATATATTGAGAAAGATCCATCTATTCCAATAAGTTTTCGTACTTGGGAATTGTATGAATATCCTCTGCTTCCAACGACTTCAAACCATGTTTGGACTGTAAAAACATCAACACAATTGGTGAAAGCAAGATTTGTTATATTAGGTTTTCAAACAACTAGAAAAAACAATACTAATAAAAACTCTAGCCAATTTGATCATTGCAACCTAACTAATGTGAAACTATTTTTGAAAAATCAGAGTTATCCTTATGGTAATTTAAATCTCAGTATTAGTAAAAATCAGTATGCTCTACTTTATGATATGCATACAAACTTTCAAACTAATTACTATGGCAAAGAACCACAACCGTTGTTATCGCGAGGAGAATTTATAGAGTATGCGCCTCTAGTTGTTATTGTTTTGTTTGAAACAAAATGAATCATTGAAATATGTTGTCGTTCATTTGGAATTTGAAACTAGTGAAAACTTTCCCGATCAAACATCAGCATATTGCCGAATCTTACATGATCGTGTAATTGAATATAAACCAATAAGCGGTGCGGTAAAAAGTTTGTATAAAACTATTGTAACCAGATTGAATCAGTTTAGTTGCTCGTGAAATGGAGTACGTGGTGGATGTGCAGGGCTTAAGGTGTCCAGTTAACGAATTTATATTGAAAGAATTGGCTATAGTTTCAATCAATGATGATGCGGTACCTCTTTCTGTTTTGTTTCAACCTCCTTGCGAATGCAACTGCATCCCATTAAAGTATAGATGTATGAATCGTTTGCTGGAATATAATTTTCATGGTTTACCATATAATACTGGCGATGTACCTTATACGTTTGTGAAAGAAATTTTGGCAACTGTTCTCAAAGATGCTAGTAAAATTTATGCGAAAGACTTGGAAAAGAAAAATTTGTTTAAAAAGTTTGTTACTCAGAAATCAACACAAATTATCGACATGCATGATATGGAATGTCCTTCATTGAAAATATTATGTGATCTACTAATGTATGTCCACATCATTCAAGCGCAACAAAATTTTATTGTGCACTTCAAAATGTTAGTTTATTAAAAAAATGGTTATCTCAAGAAAATTAGGAATTAGGTGTAAGAAATGAGTACTTTTTCAACTAGTTTAGTTTTAAGTTAATTTATAAGTTTAAAAAATGTATTTTTATAAATAAATAAAATTACGTATATTTGAATAAAAAAGTGTTCTTATTAATTTGTAACCTATATTTCTATATACTAGTGTTTTTCAGGTTATTAAATAAAACAATAAATAGATTTAACTTTTCATTTATTACCAAGAGCCCGTTTTTTCATAATTGCTACAAAACTTATTTTTTACAATAATAAATACAATAGTACTAAAGCTATGCAAGTTTATATCATTAATTTATATTTTATAGCAGTATTCACTCAAGTATATACAATCTTCAGTCATTCATTTATATAAACTCTATTTTACAATAAGTGTACATCGTTTTCATCATTGTCGATTTCCATGGTTTCATACACTCTATTTTTTATGTCCCGATGGAAGAGTGTCGGTTGTATGAGGAAGCAGCATCCTCTTATCATCTCTCCAGCTGAGAGCAATCTTGTTTTGCTTAATCGAATGAACTTCATGTTTTCGGCTTTGAATTAACTGTTGAGTTCGAATAAGAGTTTGATAATGTAATAAAGTTTGCTTATAGTTCTCAAACGTTATTGTCCTTATTGTGGATCCTTTAATCCCTTTAGCTTTCTTATTTCCCTCTTCTTCACCCAAAATTTTATAGGCATACAATTTTGATCTTAGCCCAACAAATTCAGTCATAATTTTCTCGTTGTATTCGTCTTTCATAAGACCCAAAACTTTTTTGTTCAATAATTTAATTTCATAGACATTATTTGGTGAATAGTCTGAAGTATCAAATCTGTCGGAATCTTTTTTAATACAATCATAAAAGTTTGGAACTGTAGTGTGATAAATAAGGCTATCAGTGTCAGTATAAAGTAATTTGGATTTATCACCGAATGTGTACTTCATGTAATTGTCATGAAAGCCATTAATCATTAACTTTGATATGTCTAGAACTGTGAAGCCTATATAGATGGGCTTATTAAATTTAATTTTTAATCGATTCATTTCAATGATCACCATATCTTTACCAAATATAGTGCAGCTATTAAAGTTTGGTTTAGAAATCAGAGCTTTTCCCCCCACCTTCCCTCCCACTTTGTTACTAGCCTAACATCCTTGTACTTTCTTACATTTTACACAGTCTTACCAAAAACTGAATCGTTCATGAATTTAAAGAAATTTTTTTCAAATTCATTTTTTGACTTCTTTCTTAAATCTGTATTTATGGTAAATCAATGTAGTCGTTTAACCATGGTTTTTGTTTAAACTGTAAAACTCGGTGAATTTGTACAAGTTTCATCCCCAAATTTTAATACAGTTTAAAATTTTGATAATGGAGAACGTAATTCGTCTTGAATTTCAAATTGGTTATTAGTTTCGGAATTTTAGATGTTGGAAGAGGAGGTACACAATGCTCTGGACATAATGGTAGATCTTTATGCAAATCTACTTCAAGAATAAAACCTATTTCTGAATCATTAGGAATATTTAAAAAATTTGGTTCGTTTTCAAAATTTGTAAACCATTTAAAATCACTATAAGGTAAATAATGACTCATGGCTTTACCATATTGATTATTAATATCGAAATATGTGATGTAAGATTCTGGTTCCAATGGTTTAAAATTTAACCCTATGAATCTATTATTGGCTTTCGCATATCTATTGGAGCACTGAGAAACGCTACCTCTCATTGCTCCTTCAATAAGTAATATCATTTCTATATCTGTTAATAGATCCAGTTCAATTTGCGTATACCTTAACATAGCATCAAAAGAAAGCCCAGAGGCTGTATAATAATGCAATAGATCTAAATTATAAGTTTCAATACAAAAATTTCTAAAGCTTTTAAAAATATCCGCAAAAAAAACTTCATTTTTCAAGTATAAATCTGAATATTCACCTAAAGTTTTTAAATCAAATGTTTCCCAAATCTTGCAGGCATGATTATAATCTTCATCTGAAACGCCCTCATCATTTAATTTTGAATAAAATTCCTCTTTTGCTGGTACGCAACCTTCATCTAATTTTCGCCAATTATCAACATAATCGTATGGAAATACACCTCTTCTAGTTGATAATTTGAATTCTTCATCATTTTTGCAATATTTTTTTTGTTATAAATTTTGCATCATTGCTAAGATTGGAAGCTAATTTGGAGAGGCTACTTGGCATAAATCGAAAAGAGTCAATGAATCTAAGTTTAACTTTTGTATTTTGCACATTTTTTGTAAAGGATTTTTCCTTATTGATAGGTAATAATGAGATATCACCTTTAAAACTTGTTGTTAATTCTTTGATGAAAAAGTGAGAGTCGTAGCTTGATAAATTATGGAACACTATGGAAATTATATGCGAGTCTTGGTAATTTACGTTACAGCTGTGATGAGCTGTCATACTTTTGCATTTTAAAAATCTTGTTCCTGCTTTAATGTTAAAGGTTTCATGGGCACAGGATTTTTTAAGCAAGAATATACTATTTCAGCTAAGTTTTTTAACTCATTGACAAACCACGTGATGCAATCTTTTTCACGATAAACTTGAGGTTCAGATTGTGAATAACTACATTTTGTATAATAAGCAATACTTGTAGGTATATGTTTTCGATAAGCATTTCCATGCATATTGGTAACTAGCTCTAACAAACACTCTATATCAGCGTATACTGCAAATTAAACCCTCTCTTTGTATTTATAATTTTTAAACTTTAAAATGTTGTCTTTTTCCGTTTGAAGTATTACTGTACAATTATTAAGATTTTCACAAGCAACTTTATGTTTTTACAGAGATTTCTCTAACTTAAAGTGACTCTCTAACTTCAGCACCAATCAGAAAAGTATGTGGATAGATCTTTTGTTATTTGTGATTTAACTATTTGAGATAGGTTTTTGATTAAAGAAAAAGGATACACTTCTGTGTCTGAATCAAATTTAGTATTTTACACCATAAAAAGGTGAATAACGGGCTTTTCTGATTTTTCATGACTTAGTAAAACTGGAACAATTTCCTGTTTCTTGCTGTATTCATCAGACTCTAATCCATAGATATTTATACTTAACCCATTCATTTGCTCAAATTTTGGAATATCCTCAAGAGTAATTGGAAACTTGATATCATTATATTTGAGTCCTGAATCATCAAAGTGAGGATAAGAACTTGTTTTTGAAACATTGGATTTAGCAGGATGAAGAGCTGTCATTATTGACCAGAGAAAGCAGTATGAATCTTTATTTTGAATGTCAACAACAGCTTTTTGGATTTTATAAAATCCGGTAATTCAATAAAAGTGGAAGATCCAACTTGCAAAGGCGCGTGTCTATTAATATTGACCGTTAAGCTAACAATGTCTATTAATGTCCACCCTGAATACAACGTTTTTAAATCATCAATTTTAACTTCGATTTGTTCACGAATTTTATCTTCAAACCACGCAGCAATATTCGTAGATGTTAGAATAGAATTATTCTCAGTCCAAACACGTTTTGCTTCGGTTTTTTCCTCCCCTCCCACTAATGCCTTGAAAATACCGGTGAATTCAACGCAAGCTTTGATATTAACTAAACTATTAATTGTATTCTTAATTCTGGAGATAAAAATACGTTTAAAATCATCCAAAAAATTATTTAAATCTGTATGAATTAAATTTTTCATTAGTTCCGTTCTTATCCGCGTTCGAAAAGCACTCGCTACATCATCCCAACTTACCCTCTCACTCAGTTTCTTCGAAACTTCACTCATGCCAGTTTCTGTCTTGACCAACTTCTTGAATTTTCTGCTTCCAGTCTTCAGATCACCAATTAAAGTCATAATCCTATGTCTTTGACCCACGGATAGCAGAATGTTCTTCTTTCGAATTTTGTTCAATGTTCTGATGTTTTTAGTACCGCCTCTGGTCCACCATCTAATTTCTTCAGCTGATGGAGGCTGCTTTTCATCTATAAATTGATACCCCGTTTTCATTATTTGTTAAACTTTTTTATATTTATCGAAATCCATTTTTAAATTCAACTAAAATCAGCCGACACTTAGAAAAACACTTGTCAGATTTTAAGCTTGCTATTGGAAGTTTGTTGTTAGTTGAATAAATCACCATGGTGTCTAGCGATCAGGCCATTTTTCATTTTCCCGACCAATTTTACATTTTTTATTTACAATAGCGTATATATTATATGTATTTTCTTCGTGTGAAAGGTCCAATTAATAGAAACATTTTTTAGAATTTTTAGACAACGTTTCGGACCTTATCAATACTAAGAGATGTGTTTATTAATTGGACCTTCCACACGAAAAAAATACATATAAAATTGACAAAAGGTCGAAACTGAAGAATATGGATATTAACGTATATATTATCCCTCGTATTATCCTACATAACTTTTAATTTCTCACGAAATAAACACATAAGCATTTTTTCCTTATCTCAAACATTAAATTATACATTTTTACATTTCTGCAAAAATAAAAGTTAATGTTCATTTTTATTTTCGTAATTTATTTTTTTACCCCTTTCAAATAGGAGTAAATAAAGAGGAAATAAGTAGATTTTACGATTATATTAAAAAATTCCCGATCTGAAATAAAATTCCCGGGGTTTTCCTGGTTTTCTCACGGTGAAACCAAATTCCCAGGTTTCTCCCGGTTTTTCCCGATTTCCCGGTCCGCTAGACACCCTGATCACAGAAAAAATTCTGCTTCAGAATAGATCTTAAACACTTTTTTTATTCTTCAAGCACGCTTGAATAGTGTTGAAAGTGCACTTGAAAAAATAAAGAGTACGCCCCCATAATAGCCGTAATATGGATGAAATATGGCAACCCTGTAGATAAGGATTCCTGGAACTATGATGACGTCATCAGAATAGAATTTTGTTTACCAGGAATTGATTAACGTTATATGAAATATGACACCTTTGTTTATGTTAAAACTTCCCGGTACAGTTATAATATCACATAGGCGGCATTGGTCAAAGGGATGATGAGTTTGAATATGAGACGCATATCATCGACTACTTGCGATTTTCGTGACGTGTGCAGGCGAAACTTGTTCGAACTTGCATAAAAAGCACGTTATAATCCGTGATTTTCTCAGTAATGCATGTAATATGACACCATTGCGATAATTATTTAATATATGGGACGTTCCACGTCAACCGGGACAAAGCATTTGCCACAATTCTTCTCAACCGATCAAGACGTTTGAGGGCTCAAAATCTTCGTCTCGACGTGGACTTTCGAATTCTTTGTGGTC